>PVJA010042622.1:0-17219 GCA_004027025.1 Myocastor coypus | reverse complement strand
TTAATTCAGCACGGTGTCTCTTAACTGTCTTACTAAGTATATTGATTTTTTTTTTGTTTTTATATTTCAAGTAAAAATGATCCGTTTGCATTTCAGATGTTTAGCTTATGTTTTAGTTATGACTTAGACATTCTACTGATCTTAAAAATACTGTCTTGTAATTTTTTTTTTTTTTTTTTGGTCTTGTAATTTTTTTTGACATGATGCCAGGGATATTGGGGGAAAAATACTAGATTGAGAAACTTAAGTCAAATGAAAACAAACATGAGCAAACTTCATCCAGATGAGAAAGGAGCTTGCAGTTTTCCTCAGCTATTTCAACAGTCTAGATTTTTGTTACATTTCATTGCATTAACCAACATTTATGGAGTGACCACTGCATACCTTCTATGAAGGGCCCCTGGGTTTGAAATATAGGGATAAATTTACCATTCTCATTTTTTAACTCAAGAATGTTTGAAATTCATTAGAGGGACCACCTGCTTAGGCCCCCATCCTCTCCCTCTGTCCAACAGGAACTTTTTTCCCCCCCAATAAATATATTCTGATCTTAAAAAAAGAAATATAGTCATTAGTGTTTAATTTTTAAATGCAATTCTGTTTGACAGTAATAACTAAGGACCTCGTGTGTCCCACCCAACATGCTAAATGTTTGGGAGGCACTACAAGTTACAAACCAGAATATGTCACTTATTGAGTAATTCCTTAAAGTACCACGAAGGTGTCTGCAGATACAGGAATTAATTCTTTCTCAGAATCTTGTGTTTCCTGGAAATAAAATGCTGTTAAGCCACAAAGATGCTGTCATCTTTCTGGCAAAGATTCCTTTTCCCTTGGAGCCTTGGAGCGTGCACTGTGCTTTATTCAAATTGTGATTGAGGTTAATTTCATTTAGGAGAAACTCTCAAAAGGTACAGAATGAAAGAGGGCAAAAAATTACTCACTGGAATGAGAGGCACTTGGACAAACGTCCCTCCTATAGTTTGCTGGAGTCAATAGCCTTACACCCTAGTTCCTGTGGTGTTAAAGCTACCTAACCCTTCTGAGTTCTATCCCAAGAGGGAATTCTTGAGCTCACTTTTGCTTTTGTCTGTTTAACTTCTAGCTGGTTATTTTAGAAATGATCTTCTTCAGAGGATCTGGCCATGAAGGCAGAACCCCAACATAATATCAGAATGCCCAGCAACATTTTATAATAGGATGACTTTTACCTAGGTGTTATTATTCCCTGGCTTCTGTGGGTGTGGCTAGAGAGTGGTCCATCTTTGTCTCCCTCGTGTTCAGGATTAAGCACCAAGACATGCTAGCATCTTCTGTGAGACGCACTGTTCACACATCACCTTCGTCTGGGTTGTAGACATTCTTCCTGCTAAACTTCAGGCTGTTCACTTTTGCATCATCCTTCTGGATGTCAAAGACATCAAGAGGGATGAAACTACATTATTATGTAGGACCTTTCTTAGGCAGTGTATTTTCACAATTACTGAACAATACCAGACAGCACAAAAATCAATACTAATGTTTTTATAGGTTCGCCCTTAGTTATACACAATAATGAAAGAACTGAAGTTTTTGACCTACACCTGGATGGTATGAGCATCCAGTCTTTGTGACATTTAAACAGGTACTGTTTTCCATAAATTTTAACTTACAAAATAAAAGCCAAGTAAAGGAGAAGACTCTTGGCAATAAAATCTTGAGGTTTCATCTATTTTTCCAAATAAACTAAGGCTCCAACCTCTTTGCCTCACTCTTGAAAGTGCTTCTCCTGTCTGACATCTGGAGAGGTGATGCCAGTTTCCAGTGCAATTGTGGTTCCCAGTACATGGGTTCTTCTGTTAGTATCACTTTGGAGAACTCAGCGGATACTACAGAGACTGAATGCAGTGTTTGGACCTTTTTTCAGATAATGATAAAAAGGGCCAGGAAGAGGGACTTAGTTCTGAGTGTTTCTTTGAAAGTATTTAACCCCCATGATTCCAATTTAGGGATTTAGGGCATTATATCAGCTATGACAGGCACCCCCCATCCACTGATATCCTATAATAAAAATAGACCTTCCCGTTATTCATTCGCTGACATAGGCTTTTGTGGAGGGCCTCCTGTATGCACAGAGGTATGCCTGATAGGTCTGAGGCATGCAGAAGAGGCAGGGAATGCTCCCCTTGCCTTCTGGGCTTACGGCTAGACATTACCCTGGGATGGAAAATTCCCAGAGGAAGTCACACCAAGTGATTTAGGTTAGTGGCCTTGGCAAGAAGGGTGGCTGTGTGATTTAGAGCATTTTATGATGAAGTAGGATTGTTTGTCTTTTAGGATGCAAGCCACTAGGCAGTTAGCAGCTATAGGAACTGGGTCATGAAGAGGAAAATATGGTTGTTCAGATCCCTGGGTTGAGTGGGACCTGGTTAGAAAGAAAGTCACTCTATTTAGATGAATCAATAAAAAGAAATAGGAGCCCAAGCTTCTGGATCAAACATAACTTACCGAGGAAGGGCAGCAAGAGGCGAGAGTGGGGAGAAATGCATGCCTGTGCTCCTCAGTGCAGATGGGGGATGCTAGAAGCCAGATGGTACTGACGAAAGAGTAAATTTTCTTCAAGATAAAATGCATTGGAATGAACTGAGGAATATAGGAAGACTGTCCTGTGGCACCTACTGGGTCTAGGGCCTTTGCTGAAAGACCCATAGGACTATGGGGTGTTGGGAAATTAATTTTCATTGTATCTAAAATGTTAACAATTGGATTTTCTAATCTCTGTCTTCTCCATTCTGCTATTTTTTTTTCCATCTCTAAACTACTCATGGAAAATTCCCCCATTTAATCCCCATTTGAGTCTTCAAAACTTAGTCTTATTTGCAAGGTGGCAGTGTCATTGTCTAATAGTCAGAGTTCCCACTGAACAAGACCTTGCATCAGAAACTCCAGGTTCCTTTTGCTAGATTAACTCCTACTTCATTGTAAGGTCTAAAGTCCTGAGACTGTCATAAAGACGTCTCTCCATTTCAGATATGACGTTAGAGATGTGACTTACCCTGGTCTGCCATCACCGGCTTTCACCAGCCTCCAGCTGCAGCACATTGCCTCATGCACAAAGAAGCCACAGTTGCCCGTCAAAGCTGATTCAATGGCATTTAACAGTATCTGACCCTGGTCCATTGCCCTCTGGATGGAGACCTTCAAGTTGTGGCCAAAATCTTAGCTCCAAAGATGGAGCAGGGATCGGGTACCACATGGTCCTGAGTATTGGAGCCAGTCTGAATGTGTCCCGTTACTTGATAGCAGACAGACACTCCTCATCAGCTACTCAGGACTCCAGGTGCCAGGAAGTAAGTTGAGGTCAGGGAGTTTGTTGTATCTACTGATTTGGAAAAATGTTTAGCCTCCCTGGAACAGGAATGTGCATTCCGTGAACTTGAAGCCATGAAATTTGGCAAGTGCCATATCAGATGCCTAAAACTGTTATACAACAGAGTCTAATTTAGATCGTAAGGCTGCGAGAGGAAAGTAGGTCTATTGGTCCAAAAATCCCCTCTACCAATTCTTAGGGATCAACCATCAATGTCAATAGCACTAATAACCACAATCATCACAGTAATGATATTCAATGCCCAGATGTGCTGTGGTCAAGACACATCTTTGTGTAGTCAGAAGTTAGAATTTGGCCCAGTGGAGCATGTGAGTTGTTCAATAATTTGTCCATCTTACAAATAAAGACAAAGTTATTCAACACTATGAATGAGAATGACAACATATTAACAAGAAAAAAAATAACTTTTCATCAACGAGGCTATTGTAGGTCTCAGATAATTTTATTCTAGATTGTTTCTAAGAATTTAAATTCTGCTTGAGGGGCTAGGGAGCTAGCTCTGTGGCACAAATGCCTCCCTGGAAAGTGCAAGGTCATGAGTTCAAGCCCTGGTCCCGCAAAAAAAAAAAAAAAAAAAAAAAAAAAAAAATCTGCTTGACATGGTAGTGCACACCTGTAATTCCAGCTACTTGGGAGGCTGAGGCAGGAGGATTGCAGGTTTGAGGTCAGTCTGGGCAACTCAAAGGGACCCTATCTTACAAAAGTAATAAATCAAAAGAGACCAGGATGCAGCTCAGCAGTAGGCTTTCAGCTCAGTCTCCAACACTGAAAAAAGGAAAGAAAAAAGAAAAAAGAAGAAACACTTCAGATCTAAGAAAAGCAGACTTTAATTCTGCTGCTTTCGTTTGCGTGTGATTCTACAAGGGCCAATGCTTTAAATTGTGTACTCTGGGAAAGTAACACTTAACGTGGAGCAACACACTCAAAGGCAGTGTGTGTCCACTTTTAAATGTTCAATGATAAATTGTGTTGTGTGTATATGTACAGAGCTTTTGGAATAACACACATGTTAGGTTCATACAGATCTGGATTCAACTTCTTTTTTTTTTTTGGTCTTTTTGAGACAGGGTCTCACTATGCAGTTCAGGCTGGCCTTGAGCTCACTTTTGTAACCCAGGCTGGTCTCGAACTCACACAGATCCTCCTGCCTCAGCCTCCCAAGTGCTGGGATTACAGGCGTGCGCCACCACGCCCGGCAAACAGTCTTTTTTTTTTTTTTTCCAGGACCAGGGTTCAAACTCACGACTTTGCATTTGCCAGGCAGGCACTTAGGCCACAGAGCTATCTTCCCAGCCCTGGATTCAACTTCTGGCTTCCAAGATTCTTTGATTTTCTTTGTCTGGATGTTCCATTTATCACCCCAAACTGTATTCTGTGGGATGCTACTTTTGCAGAATAAGAAAAAAGATCACAGGGTTAAAAAAAAAAAGTGGGGGAGGAGTTGCAATTAAATAGGTCTGGAAGTGCTAATTACATAAAGTTTTTTTTTTTTTTTTTTTTTGTCTTTTTGAGACAGGGTTTCGCTATGCAGTTGAGGCTGGCCTTGAGCTCACTTTTGTAGCCCAGGCTGGTCTCGAACACGCACCAATCCTCCTGCCTCAGCCTCCCGAGTGCTGGGATTACAGGCACGAGCCACCACGCCCGGCTAATTACATAAAGTTTAAGTGGCCTTTTAATCAAGTGGCTCCTCAGAGCCTTCAATATAAAAATAAAATGTGATTTTTAAAGAAAGAGCAACAGGCCGGGCGTGCTGGCGCACGCCTGTAATTCCAGCACTCGGGAGGCTGAGGCAAGAGGATTGGTGTGAGTTCAAGACTAGCCTGGGCTACAAAAGTGAGCTCAAGGCCAGCCTGGACTGCATAGAGAGACTCTGTCTCAAAAAGACAAGAGAAAAAAAAAAAAAAAAAAAAAAAAAAAAAAAAAAAAAAGAAAGAAAGAAAGAAAGAAAGAAAGAAAGAAAGAAAGAAAGAAAAAAGCAACATATGTATTAAAGCGAAATGAGCAGTTAAAAGTTCCCCAAACTTGTTTAAATATGGCAACTTTATATAGTATCTCATGGAGCTTAGGAACTTAGTAGAGCAATGACTACATTCCTCAGGGCTATTCAGGCCATAACATTAGCTTAGGAAAAAGTGGAAGCCGAATCAAAGGCATAAAAGTAGAGATAGCTTCCTGGGCAACTGAACCAGCTTATTATAGTCAGGATTTACGGTGAAATGATAATGTGCCAGGCCCTGCCTGCCTGACATGGTATATATATATATATATTTGCAGGACCAGGGATTGAACTCAGGCCCTTTTCGTGCTTGCCAGGTAATCACTTATTCTACTGAGCAATTTCCTTGGCCTCACATATATTAATTCATTTGCCCAAAAACTATATGAGGTAAGTACTATTACTATCTTTTAACTAAAGTGGAAAGTCAAATTCAGAGAGGTTAAGCCTCTCAGGGTTACCCTAGGCAGTCTGACTCTGAGCTCACCCTTGACGCTATGAACCTTGTGCTTTTTTCCTTGGACTTCAGTACTGTCAAAGTTCATTTTTTCCTTGTGACTTATGTCCTTGTGTCAACTTCATTCTCTTTGACCAAGTTTCCCCATGAGATTAGAAACCTGGCTCCTACTTCTCCGCTTGCCCCCTTACCTTCTTTCCAGACTCTTTTTTTTTTTTTCAATTTTAATTTTTATTTAAAAAAAATTGTTTTGCGCCCGGTGGGATGTCTCAGTGGTCTAAAGCGCCTGATTGGGAAAGCTTGGGTGGCTTCAGGGACCGCGGTTTGATCCCGGCACCACATGCTGCGCCAGCCCTGTCCTCGGGGCGGGCTGAGCTGGCCATAAAAATGAGTGAATAAACAAATAAAGGTTCTGAAACAAGAAAAAAATAAATAAATTTAAAAAAATTGTTTTTCTTGTTTCAGAACTTTTGTTTGTTTATTCATTCATTTTTATGGCCAGCTCAGCCTGCCTTGAGGGCAGGGCTGGCACAGCATGTGGTGCCGGGGATCAAACCATGGTCCCTGCAGCCGCCTAAGCTTTCCTAAGCAGGCACTTTAGACCACTGAGCCATCCTGCTGGGCCCCAGACTCTTATTCTTATTCCAATTTCTATTAAGAATATGCTGCAGCAGGGCTCTGGTTAGGGCCTGACTTGATGTCATGTCTGACCTTGGTCGAGTCACTAAGGGAGAGGACTGGGCATAGGGTTCTAACCAGCTTGGCTCACATACCACCACTGTGGCATTGTGGCTGGGAGAGCAGAGAAGAGAGATTACTGAGTGCACTGTATCAGCATGCCAGAGGCTGTGATGAGGAGCAGTTCTCTGAAAGAAAGAGGTTGTGGTTTATGGAAGGTCAGGGAGCCTGATATTCTAAACTTCAAATCAAATGGGATTTGTGTGCAGCAGTGCCAACATGGCACTGGCAGAGGTTGTTGGTTCATTGTGACTACTCACCTCCTCAGACTGCAAAAAAGAAAGCTTCCTTTTAATGTAGAAGAACTAGCTAGGAATGATGCTTTGAGGATAACGGCTCTGAGAGCTAAAATAAGATCTGACTGCCAAGTTAAATCTGGGCCCAGAAGTCACACCATGCTGGAAGATAGACAATATTAAGACCAGGAAAGGAGAAAGAAAGGCCCCACATCAGCCATATAGCACAAGTGTATCCATGAAGCAGACCAGAGGTGGCATCCAGAGGTCTGACCTGAGTGGAAAGGCATGGGCAGGGTCACATCAGGCAGAAACGCTAACCCAGAGTGAGGTCAGGAAAGATCCACTTGGACTGGCTTGCAGGATCCCAGCTGGGATGAGGTTAGGGAGCAGCCCTCAGATAGAGAATGGAAAGACAAAGCACAAAGTCTCAGATTCCAGGCCACAAGGTAGCTCAGGGGCACAAATGCCTGCCTGGCAAGTGTAAGGTGCTGAGTTCGATCCCCAATTCCACAAAAAAAAAAAAAAAAAAAAAAAAAAAAAAAAAAAAAAAAAAAAAAAAAGACTCAAATTCTGAAGAGGCAAGTGTGTGCCAGGTGGAATTGTATTGAGCCCAGCGATGGCAGAAACAGAGCTTTAACCATTTCCTAATGATCATTAAATACTTGCAGGAAGGGGTTGTCAGAGCCTGAGCAGGAGCATGTGGCAAGCACTCGTGAGGCTGGCTTTTTCAGGCCCTGCCTTTCTCATCAGGCCAGCTGTGTTCTTCAGGCTAGAGTGCTGGTGTCTCCTTTTCTGTGATTTTTCATGAAGTGGACCCATGTCTACCTCGTCAGTTGTTAATTTCTGTTTCTACTGTAACAGATTGCCCCAAATCGCTTACAACAGCACAAACATTATTTCGTGGTTCTAAGGGTCAGAAGTTACAAATGGGTCCTGCTGGGCTTGCATCAGGGTGCGGGAAGGCCGCCTTCCTTCTGGACACCCTGAGCCTGCATTCGCTGGCTGTGGCCTGTTCACAGGCACGGGCATAGCATGCTCTAATCTCTCCAACTCAGATCATCAGAGCCTTGCTTACAGGGATCCCTGCAATGACAGCAGACCCTCACCCTGGTAATCCAGGTTAATTTCTTCATCTCAAGCTCCTTACTCATAGTTATGAAACGTCTTCAGTCATGTGAATTGTATTCATTTGCAGGCTGCAAGGGTTAGAATGTGGAAATATTTTTCTGGGTCAGGATAGTTATTCATCAGTGTATCACAGCTGTCATGGTTAGCTTTGGTATTTGGCATATGTGCACATTTTTAAAAAACATTTTTTATGGTATTTTCATTTTTTTTTTTTTTTACTTTATTTACTATTTATTTATATTATGGCTGGCTCAGCCCACCCTGGGGGCAGGGCTGGTGCAGCATGTGGTGCTGGGGATTGAACCGTGATCCCTGCCGCCGTGTAAGCTTTCCTAAGCAGGCTCCTTCGACCGCTGAGCCATCCCACATTTTTGTTTTTGATGTCAGGAATTGAACTCAGGACCTTGCACTTGCCAGGCAGGTGCTGTACCGCTGAGCTATATACCTGTCCCCACACATTATTTCTATAATGCTTTCACTGGGCTAGTCTTAGACACATCTAGTATGGGAGCTGTGAGCTCCAGGCCTGAGCTTTCTTTGTGGAGGAGGATTGGAGTAGGTATGTGCTATTCTGAGTGAGGTGAGACAGGCTAAGTGCCTCGAGTATGTAAGGCCTAGTTACCCAGGGAGAGCTCCTCAACCACTGATTTCTTACAATGGTAACAATTTCCCAGCTGCCTCCCATTGTTACCTACAGTCATACAGATCTGTTAACAAAAGCAGGCTTTATGGAAAGCAGGTGGTAATGAATGGTAGGTCTTGATAGAGAAGCTCTGATACTGGTGCTGCAAGAAAAATGCATGAGAGTATTTCTTGTTTGTCATGGTAGAAAACTGCAAATAACTTAAGATTTTTCATCAATAATAGAATGGACAAGGAGATATACCTTATAAGAACTAAGCATGATTTAGAAGGATAGAAGGATATATGTATGTTGACATGAAAAATATTAAAAATACAGTGCTAAATGAAAAGCCATTATAAAATTATATTCTTCATGTAATATATACACAGGAAGTAAAAATCCAAAAGTATTCCTGTGGTAAAAACACTCTAGCTTTGCCAGGCATGGTGGCGCACGCCTGTAATCCCAGCACTTGGGAGGCTGAGGCAGGAGGATCAGTGTGAGTTCAAGACCAACCTGGGCTACAAAGGTAGCCTAAAACTCAAGGCCAGCCTAAAACTGCATAGTGAAACCCTGTCTCAAAAAAAGAAAAAAAAGACCAAACAAACAAACAAACAAACACACTCCAGCTTTAAAATAGTGAGTTAGGGCTGGGGAGATAGCTCCGTGGCACAAGTGCCTGCTTGGCAGGTGTAAGGTTGTGAGTTTGAACTCCGGTCCCCCCCTCCCCCCCACCAAAGCTTGAGTGTCTTTACCATAGACATACTTTTAGATAGTGAACTCAGGTCAGGAAGATAGCTCAGTGGCAAAAACATCTGCCTGGCAAGCACAAGGTCCTGAGTTTGATCAGCTGTACAAAAAAGGTTTGCTGGACAGGAGTTGGGATGGGATAGGAGAAGCCATGTGAAGGACAGCAGCCTCACTGGAAAATCTCATTCACAAGCAAAAGCAAGTAAATATACTAAAGTGAATATTTTTTTCAGTTAAGTAGTAGACCTTATATATACATTATATGATTTTCTATGCTCTTCCAAATAGCCTGAAATATTTAATAATAATGAAGTAATAATGAGTTTAAAAGTCTATAGGGCTGGAGAGATAACTCAGCAGCATAAGTGCCTGCCTGGCAACCATGAGGTCTGAGCTCGATCTCTACTACCAAAAAAAAAAAAAAAAAAAAAAGTCCAGGCATAACATACAGTTAATTTATTTGGACCTTTTCTTTTTTTGGTAAAGACATTTCCCTGTATGTGCTGTAGTTTAGACTTGAGTGTCCCTTCAAGGCCTAAGACTAGATCCTCATCAGGAAGCTGATGGCATCTTTAAGAGCTGGGGCCTACTGTGGGACCTACATCATTAGGAGCATGCTCTTGAGCTGCCTTACCTCTTTGCTCACCCTTTGCTTTCCAGTCACTGTGAAATGAGGGTTTCCTCCGACATAGCATTCTGCCACGATGTGCCACCTCTCCATAGACCAAAACCAATGGCCAGCCAACTGCGAACTGAAGTCTCTAAAACTGAACCAAACTGGCTCCCACCTCAAGCATTTTGATATAGTAATGGGAAGCCAAGACGCTATAATGTAGTGTTAAGAAGAAATTTCAGCTTGACTCATCAATTAATGGTTTACCATTTTCAACTTAAAAACTGATTTAACATCCAAACTTTAAGCTGAATTAAACTGATTTGCTTACTTGTCTTCCTAAATAACATAGTGACAGATCTATTATTTTGCTTCCCTTTTATGCAAAATTCCACTTGAAAAAGTCATAGGGATTTGGGCTGGTGAGATGGCAAGCTTAGGCAATCACAGAGACTGCGATTTGATCCCCAGCACCATGTGCTGCGCCAGCCCCACCCCCAGGGCAGGCTGAGCCAGCCATAAGAAAAGAAAAAAAGTCATAGGGATTTAAATCTTTTAAAAAAGAGTTTTATTGAACTAAAATTTGCATACTATACAATTTACAAACTGAGAGCACATAATTCAGTGGATTTAGCATGTTGACAGAGTCATACATCATAACTATAATTAAATTTAAATCATCTTTGTTATCTCAGAACAACTCTTGTGTCATCTCCCACCCCGGCCAATCCAGGCAACCATCAAGCAACTTTGTACCTTCATAGATGTTCCTGCTCTAGGAAATTTCCCCCCTCAAATGTACCATAGTACATAGTTCATAGTAACAATAAAGACCTTAACATCGTCAAAGAAGTGCAAAACCTGCAAAGTGAGTTCCCACACCATATTGTAGTGAAACTAGAAATTGACAGCAAAAACATAGAGTACAGTAATTTTTCACCTGTCTCTTTTTTCCCCTTTACCTGACTTTTACTTCATACTTTATTTATGTATTAACTTTTTTCATAGTAGGGAAACCATGTGATATTCGAGCTTGTGTGTCTGATGTCATTTAACATTATGATCACCCACTTTCCTACAAATGCTCAAGTTTATCTTTCTTGATGATACAGTAATACTTCACTGTATATAAATACACATTTTCTTTGTCCATTCATCTGTTGATGGGCATAGATGCTGATTCCAAGGTGGAGCTATTATGAGTTGTGCTGCTATAAACATGGGTATATATAAATTATTATGGTATGATGTTTTAACTTCTTTGGGAAGGTACTTAAAAGGTGAATAGCTGGGTCAAGTGGAATTTCTATTTTTAATTTTTTGAGGAATGTCCATATGTATTTCCATAGTGGTCCTATCAGTTTATACCCCAACAACAACAAAGAAGGTTCCTTTCTCAGCAGCCTTGCCAACATTAGTTATTGATAGATTTCTTCACAGTAACCATTTTTTCTGAGGTGAGATGGAATCTTAGTGTTTTAATTTGCATTTTTTGACTCATCATTAACTTTATTGAAACTCAATAATAATTGTATGGCCAATTAAAATTATAGGCAAATATTGAAATGTGAAAGATGTAAGTTGTAGACAGAATTTTAGAGAAGTATTGCTGAAATGAATCCATAATATGAGATTAATAATAGGTGGCATGTTGTAAAATTATTTACAAACTTAAATGAATATAACAATAAAAATGAAAAATAAAAATGAAGAATTTACAGATCAGTCATATAATATTTACTGTTGTACCAAAACTAAGAAACTTATGTTCATATAATTAGTATTCTCAAAGCAGAACAGGGTAGGCAACAAATATTTAGAAATTTAAATTCTCAAAAAAAAAAAAAGCTGGGCGAGGTGGTGCATGCCTGTAATCCCAGCACTTGTGAGGCTGAGGCAGGAGGATTGGTGCGAGTTCGAGACCAGCCTGGGCTACAAAAGTGAGCTCAAGGCCAGCCTGAATTTTATAGCAAGACCCTGTCTCAAAAAGACAAAAAAGAAATTTAAATTCTCTGAATTTAGTTAAAATTATAGAACCACACTTCCAAGAAAAATGAGCCTTTTGAACAAGAAACATGAATAAATTCATACCAAGATACACAAAAATGAAATTATCCAAAACTAAGTGTAAAGAAAAAAATCATTGAAGCATATACATAGAAAAATAATAGTTATGGAAGAATAAAATTAAATAACATCTTATTCCACATTAGAAAGAAAAGAGCAAGTGGATGATAAACTAGGCTTATTAATTCAGAGGACTGAAAAAGAAAAAAAAAAGATGTCCTCATTGAACTTAGCAAAGACGCCTCTGAGAACTGAAAGTAAGATATTTTCCGGTTATACAAACTCAAAATATTCTAATACCTCCAGACATAGCATATAGGAAAAAAAAACCCAAAACAAAAAAACCCAAAAAAACAAAGACCATAATCCAGAAGGCAAGAGAAGTTCCTGTGTGGTCCTGAATAAAGAATAAAGAACTCTCAAAATGGTAGTCATGCAGGAGTATATAAAATATAATTATATTAGATGAACCTGTTTAAAAGGTCCTTGAAGATTTCCACAAAACTATCAATATTATGTCAGGTTATGTACTTTTTAAAAATATATTTATGTGTGTGTGTGTGTGTGTGTAATATAAAGTCAATGGAATATGGAAATATACTTTTTTTTTTGTACCAGGGATCGAACTTAGGACCTTGTTCTTGCCAGGCAAGCACTTATTCTACTGAGCTATCTCCCTGGCCCAAATATACTTTTTAAAGTTTCAAATAATAGGAGAAAATATCACACCATGTCTTATAAGTAGATTGTGAGTCAAAGATACAGTATAAATCATAAACCAAAAATTAAAATTAAACAATATTCAGAAAGTTAATTAAAAGTTAGTTCAAAATTAAATTAAATATTCAGAACAATATTAAAAAATAAAATTAAATTGTGAATCCAGCTAAAGGCCGGAATGTAGTGTATCATATATGTGAATCTGTAATAAATTCAGAGTACTCACACAGTATTTGAATAGGTTAATATATACAGAAATATCAACTAAGAAAATGTTTTCATGATAATAGAGAATTACTAAGAATAAAATATAACAAAAATACTGGAATGGGAAATATATGACCAGCATTTCTAATAGTTTGGGGATAGGATATCACACAAAGTTCTAGTATGTGCTAGATGTGGACAGTGTCCATGATACTTACTGGTGTCCAGGTGTCACTTGTGAAACTGACTACTGATATATTTCCTTGATATCTACCTTGTAGACCCAGGCAGAATCATGACCCCATGTGGGCCTGCCTCCGGGATGCATGGAGATAGCAACTGAGACTGAATGTGGCGGTGCTCATCTGTAATCCCAGATCTTGGGAGGCTGTAAATAGGTGAATCAGTATGAGTCTGATCTAGTAGTGATACCCTGAACGCCCTATAGACCCTTTCATAAAATAGAAAGAAAAAACAAAAGAATCATGACCCATAGGGTGCAAGAGAAGTCCATTTGTAGAGTATGCTGATGGATTTGCTTTGCTGCTGTATACAAAAGAATAATTGAAAGACTGATGTTGTATACCTCTTTTTCTACTGTGTTTAATTGTTTGCCCTATATGGTAGGTTCTTTCCATTCTTATTCCATTCTCATAGATTTGTGGTCATTTTGATCCCTCTAGAATATCTTTTAGTAGTCTGTATAGTGTTGGCTTTGTTGTCATGAAATTTTTTAGTTTTTTTTTTTTTTTTGTCATGGAAGTATTTAACTTCTCCATTAAACTTGAAAGTTTTGCAGGGTATAGTAGTATGAGTTGGAATTTGTTTTCTTGCAAGACTTGTAGTACTTTGCTCCAGGCCCTTCTTGACTTGATGATTTGTGAAGAGAAATCTGCTGTTATTCTAATGGGTTTTCCTTTAAATGTGATCTGTTTCTTTTCTCTAGTTGCTTTTAGTATACTGTTCCTGTGCTGAATTTCTGAGATCTTGATTATTATGTGTCTGTCTGGATGTGGTTTTAATTGGGTTGATATTATTTGGAGTTCTTTATGCTTTGGTTGTTTGAATGTCAGATTGTTTTCCCATATTTGGGAAGTTTTCTGTTATTACTTTTGTCCATATTCTTTTTATATCATTTGTATTGACTCCTGCTTTGTCATTGATGCCTATTAATCTCATGCTGTTCATCTTTGCATTGCCTTGCAGATGTTGAATTATTTTTTCCTGCATCCTAGTTGTTTTTAAGAGACCTTCTCTTATCTTTTCACTAGCTGCAATCGTGTCTTTAAGGTGCGAAAATCTATTTTCACTTCCATTCGAATGGTTTTGCCAATCTGTGACTGAGGTTTTAATTTCCTGTACATCACTTTGGATCTGCTTCATGCTTTCTGTTTCTCTCCTATATTTCTCATTCAAGGATTCCATCATTTTTCTGTTTTCCTCTATATTTTTTTTTTTATCAGTGTGTTTTTTAAAATTTTATTTTTCTTGTTTCAGAACTTTTGTTTGTTTGTTTATTTATTTTTATGGCTGGCTCAGCCTGCCCTCAGGGCAGGGCTGGCGCAGCATGTGGTGCCGGGGATTGAACCGTGGTCCCTGTAGTTGCATAAGCTTTCCTTTTTTTTTTTTTAAAAAAAAACATTACTTATTTATTTATTTTTTATTATTTCAGAACCCTTGTTTGTTTATTCACTCATTTTTATGGCCGGCTCAGCCCACCCTGAGGGCAGGGCTGGCGCAGCATGTGGTGCCGGGGATCGAACCGCGGTCCCTGAAGCCGCCTGCAGGCACTTTAGACCACTGAGCCATCCTGCTGGGCTCCTATCAGTGTCTTTTTTAGAAGCACTTAGTAAGTTTCATTATAATTATCATTTCTTTTTTACTTCAGAGATTATTTGTGGTGTGATTTCCTGTATACCTTTCTGCATTTTTAAAATTTTTTTTTAATTTCAGAGATTTCAGGTGTGTGATTTACAATTTCTCTATGCTATTGTGTCTTGCATTTGTTTTGTGTGGGCTGGGCCTGAGAGTGCATTTTGCTCCTTCTTTTTGCCATTTTATATAGCGCCGTCTTCTGACCTTTGGTGTGGAGCTTTGGTAGAATTTTTACTTTAGCACCAGGTCTTTATCTACCAATTCAAACTCATCCAGGTGGATGTGGTTTGGGTATGGCTGCTGTGCTCTATTTCTTCTTGCTGCAACCCTTGGAACTTAACCACTCTGGAAAGATGTTCTGCTCCTGGGTCAGCTGGGTGGGTCTTGCCTCTAGCCTTTCTGCAGGAAGTTCTGCTGCAGGGTTTCACACTGGGCTTGTCTTTTTTTTTTTTTTTTTCAGGGTCTCACTACTGACTTATAGTGATCCTCCTGCTTGTACCTCCCAAGTGCTGGGATTACAGGCATGTGCCACCATGCCCAGACTCCATCACTGGCTTAGTGTGCTCAAGAGTGGGCTGGAGAGGCAGGTAGGGCCAGGAACTGAAACCTGGCCCCTGCACTTCTCTAAACAAGTGCTTAATCCACTGAGCTATACCACTGGCCCTGGGCCTGTCTGATAGAGGAAGTTCCACACGTATGTCTGTCCTGGGTGCTGGCTGGAATGAGGATCCAGCAGATTGGTGGGCAGCCCCACTCACATGCTTGGCTTCGGTGCTGGCTAGAATCTAATTTGCATTTCTTGAGTGGGCAGTGATACTGAAATTTTCTCATATATTGAACTAACTATTCTTTCATCTGAAAAATGTCTGTATATGTCAGATGCCCAGTTTTGACTGGGCCTTTAAATTTTGGGGATCTACATTTTTGAGTTCTTTATATATTTGGAATATTATTCTTTGCCTGAAGAGTAGCCTCTTGGTATAGTATACCAATATGAATTCTTACTAAAAAAATCTCTCAAATATGATAATACAATCATAACTTCCTTTTAAATTTTTTTATTTTTTAATGGCGAGTACAAATTAAATTAAAACAAAAAATTATAAGTAATACACATTTTCACTTAACAAAGTAATGTGAACTACAGTATTTGTCTTCCAATCAGTTATTCATATTATCAGATATATGCACGTAAAATTGGAAGAAAAAAAGGAAGAAATGTATAAGAAATTAAGAAGGCAAAAAGGAAAATAAATTGAAAAGAAGACAAAACAATTAGCATTAACTATTTTTTTTCTGTAGAGCAGCAGAAATGCACAGTATAGCTGTCCAAACCATTCTGCTTACAAACATAGATACATCTCTTTTCCCTAATCCCTCTCCTGTCCTCAACTCAGTAATTCTTTCCTTTTGAATAAACTCATTCCCTTTCCCCAGTGTCTATTGTATCCTTCAGATTCCATTTTCTTTTTCAGGTTCTCACACTAAGGAGACATCTACGATTTTTGCACATGCAGATCTGATTGTTGATTTTACTTAAGACTATGTTCTATAGTTGCATCCATTTACTGACAAAAGACTCAAGTTTATCCTAGTTTATAGCTGAATAATACTCCATTGTGTAAGAATATCACCTCTTGCTTATCCATTCTTTAGTTGATGGGCATATGGGTTGTTTCCAGGATTTAGCCATAATGAATTGCGCTGCTATAAACATGAGTGTACACATATTGCTGTAGTATGAAGTTTTCTGTTCTTCTGGAAAAATACTCAGGAGAGAAACAGCTGGCTTGAATGGAATCTCTAATCCTAACTTTTTTTTTGGTCTTTTTGTACAGGGTCTCACTCACTATGCCTTCAGGCTGGCCTTGAGCTCACTTTTGTAGCCCAGGCTGGTCTTGAACTTGCACTGATCCTCCTGCCTCAGCCTCCCAAGTGCTGGGACTACAGGTGTGTGCCACCATGCCTGGCTCACTAATCCTAGCTGTTGGAGGCATCTTCACATTGATTTCCATAGTAGTTGTACCAGTCTGCACTCCCAGCAACAGTGGAGATGAGTTCCTTTTCCTCCACAGCCTCTCCAGCATGTATTGGCTGACTTCTTGTTGTTAGCTATTGTTTCTGGAGTGAGATGGAATCTCAGTGTTGTTTTAATCTTTTCTTTTCTTTCTTTCTTCCTTCCTTTCTTTCTTTCTTTCTTCCTTCCTTTTTCTGCAGAACCTGGGATTGAACTCAGGACCCTATGCTTGCCAGGCAAATGTTTATTTTACCAAGCTATCTCCCTGGCCTTGCATTTCTTAAATGACCAATGATGCTGAATATTTTTCATGTATTTACTTGCCATTTGTATTGTTCCGCTGAGAAGTGTATATTCATCTCAGATGCTGTTTTTGGATTGGGTGGTTGAATTTGGGGGCCCTGATTTTTTTTTTTT
>PVJA010042621.1:0-17216 GCA_004027025.1 Myocastor coypus | reverse complement strand
TTTTTTTTTTTTTTTTTTTTTTTTTTTTTTTTTTTTTTTTTTTAATTTTATTTATTTATTTATTGTTTCAGAACCTTTATTTGTTTATTCACTCATTTTTATGGCCGGCTCAGTCCACCCCGAGGGCAGAGCTGGCGCAGCATGTGGTGCCGGGGATCGAACCGCGGTCCCTGAAGCCGCCCAAGCTTTCCCAAGCAGGCGCTCTAGACCACTGAGCCATCCCGCTGGGCCCTAGTTTTTGTCTTCTAATGTAGTGGCAGGCATGCCGATAAACAACTGTAAATTAAAAAGCCACACACAGATTGATGTATAAATTTCTAGGGGTACAGAGAGGAAAATTATGGGCTGAAGAAGTCAGGAAGGTAACATTTGATCAGGAGATGGCAGATTGGAAGGTGTTTACTAGGAAAGAAAAGGTGGGAAAATATTCCAAGGAAGGTGCGTGTGTGTGTGTGTGTGATAATTTATGCTTAGAAACTTTTTGCTCTTGCTTACGTTTTTCAGACTTCTTACAATTGAGCCAGATCCATGAGACTGGGTTTTTTTTTTCTTTTTTTGAAGAATGCAAAATACTTATAATCCCAGCACTTGTGAGGCTGAGGCAGGAGGATCAGTGTGAGTTCGAGACCAGCCTGGGCTACAAAAGTGAGCTCAAGGCCAGACTGAACTGCATAGTGAGACCCTGTCAAAAAAAAAAAAAAAAAAAAAAAAAAAAAAAAAAAAAAAAAAAAAAAAAAAAAAAAAAAAAAAAAAAAAAAAAAAAAAAAAAAAAAAAAAAAAAAAAAAAAAAAAAAAGATACAAAGATAAAACATATAGAAATGATACAAGAGCTAGGGAGATAGCTCTGTGGCACAAGTGCCTGCCTGGTAAGTGCAAGGTCATGAGTTCAAATCCCGGCCCTACCACAGGAAAAAAAAAAAAGAGAGAAATGATACAAGATTTCACCAAACAAAGAACAAAGTAATAGGTATTCAACAATGGTTGTGCATTACATGATGCTATCTGCAAATTAGTTATTCAGATTACTGGATATAAATGTGTACGATGTGTTTAAAGCAAAGAAATAATAATAAAACAATAACAAAGAAGTTACAAGAAATTCAAGAGGAAAAACATTATAGCTAAAAATAAATTTAAGCATGATCTCTTCCTTTCAAAGGACCATCAGAAATCAACAATTATCCAAACCATTCTTCATTATTTTGTATTCTTTTTTTTTTTTTTTTTTTTTTTTTAATGAGCAGAACATATTTATTAGGGGAAAGAAAGCTCCTGTTCAAGAGAGGGACAAGTGGGGGTTCCCAAGAGGGTGTCCCCCCGGAAGCTATCTCTTCCAGGGACTTTTATAGAGAAGACATGGGAACTAGCTTAGGTGGGTATGAGGTGGGACAAAGACTATGGCCAGCCAATGAGATTCCAAGCATCATTGCTCAGGTAAAATTGATTAACATCAGGATCCAATGAGAAGGCAAGTCATGTAGCAAGTGGGTAAGAATACCATTTATTGAGCTTGGGCTCGTAACTCTTTCCAGGATCTTTCAAGGTGATTGATACCTACTCAGAGTATCAATCCCTGATGCCCATCTCTAGGGAAGTATGTAGTTGCTTCTGCTTACCCTTTTCTTGAGACCTGGCTCCAGGAGGAGGGGTGTCTGTCTCTAGTAGCAAAGTCACCTTGTCTTCCATGTCATCCTTGAGGGCCTGGCACTGTCTGACTGCCTATAATATTTCTATCTAATTTACCTGCCTGCAACATTTCCCCTTCTGAAGAAGTAACCCAAACTTCCATGAGGGAAGCATGTGCGATGATCACTCTGGCTTCTTCAGGCTGAAAAGGGTCATAGTTGTGAACTGGCAGTCAGACATATTCTCAAGAGGTCCTATCTAAAGGCCTTCAATAGATATGAGATATTTTTATTTTGGGTAGGTAGAATCACTTTAAATCTGGAGAAGACAAAGCCAAAGAAACTATTAAACATAAAAGGGACAAATAACAGTGGAATAATTATGAACACAGTCAAAGTGATTTACGAAGTAAACAGTAATGACTTTAACAAAGATGACGAAGATAGGATCTGGGGACATCATTTTACATACCATTGATTTGATATCTAATATTTTGGAGACATTACTGGAAGGATCTGGAATCTTTTATGGCTATTGGGTATTGTTTTAAATAAACTGGCCTTTTATGTTTTACCAACTCTAGTATTACTTGGGCCACATGAATTGCCAGAAATAGGGAAAACACTGAGCACTCTCTAGTTTGTAAGTGGGACCATACTACTGACACATCTGTATGAGCATCTATTGAAAGCTTAATAGGCCTTCTCTTTACATTGGCAGTTAACATGGGTTCTTTCAGGCTGAGAGGCAAAGCCCCATGACCACCTCAATCTCAAACTTCCTCTGACTCCATCATGCACACTTCCTTTTTCCCTCTCTAGCAGCTTTGGACATTTCTTTGAAATGTCCCTTCTCTCTGTCTAGTTTTGACTGGCCTTTGTTCGAAGCTGCTCGTATGACCATCTTTATTTTCCATCAATAATTCCATTCTGTATCCTTTCTACTATGAAACACTTTAACTCAAATTCATTTCTGTAAACCCTTTTAACTTCTGCAGTTTGTGTCAGACATCTGGGGCCACTGAGCGACATGTAACTTTTTGGTTTTAAGGCCTCCTGCAGGCAGCCCTGCTCAAGGAAGGTGAGGGCAATTTCCCCAATAGTGAATTTTATGACACAGGATTGGACTGATAGAGGAAGCATCTTTGAGGCATTGTCCTACCCAAGGAACTTGAAGATAGCTTCCCTTGTAATGAGGCAGAAAACCTGAAAGACTCAGTTTAGCTGGGCTGTATGAGATGGACAGCTAAGGCCTTGTTATATCTCTATAGACAAAATCTGGTGGATCCTAGCAAAAGGGATTTAGGTGTGATCGGGCATATTTACTATAGGTTTTACCTGTACCATTACTTGGGTTTTGGTATCTTTTAGGAAACAACAAATTTGAGAGATTAGCACATGTATAATCAAAGCATGAACATTTGAGCTAACATTGGCATTTGGACTCTCTTATTTATGGAGTTTGACAGTTTAGTATAAGTCTCACTAACTTTAGTTATGATTATCTCTAAATTTTGAGAATTTGTGGAAACCAGATTAATATCTTTTATTGTCAATACTTTTAAATAATATAAGTATAGAATGGCATGTTTTCCTAGTTGCATTTTGTGAGAGAACAGTGACATCAGCAAGTTATTTTTACTTGTAGAAAACTTTTCTGTAAGCACTTTTGTCTTTTAATTGAAAAACTCATATTGACTGAAATAACATTTGTAATAAGTGTCTAACAATCTTTTCCAATTAGCACACATATAATGTATTATAAGACCTTAGGTAATCTTACTTTTGAGAAATCTAATCTATAAGATCACACTTATATTTACTATCAACATGAAGTACCAGAGTATGTATACATCAGAAATCAACCAGGCTAACTTAATACACTTATCAATACTTAAAAAAAAAAAAAAAAAGATTTAGTCTCATGGATCTAGCTCTCCTGGAGTTTGAAAATGTCCTGAAGACATAGGAGAGACAAAAACTAGTTTCCAAGTACAAATCATCACAAACATGCATACACACACACACACATACACATGCACACGTGCACACACAGGACACACATGCACACACATATATACACGTGCATACACACACACACACACACACACACACACACACACACACCTTTCTAATCTGCTCCACTCATCCTTAGGTCTGCTTTTATGCCAATCCCATGCTGATTTGATCACAGTAGCTTTTAGTATAATTTCAAGTGAGGGATTGTGATGCCTCCTGCCTTTCCTCTGTCGCCCAGCATTGCTTTTGCTATTCTAGGCAGGAGACTGAATCTTGGTGAATTGGACTGTGTGAGCAGAACTGCTGCAGCGCCTAGCATCCTGGTGCCGAAATGTTGGTGTGCCTCAGTCATTTCTCTCTCCTGCTGCTGCAAACATGGCGGCAGTATGAGATGATCCAGTCAAAAGAAGGAGATGGTAACCTTGGTCCCAAGGTCACTGGATGGTCGTGATCCCCTCTAGCACCATACTTGATGTGACGTACATTGCGTTAAGCTTGGTACTAGGCATTCATTGGTAAGGCATGTGGAAAGCCTTGCAGGCATCAAGTAACATGGCGTATTTTTGAAGAGTGCAGCATTTCAGTAGCGCTGGAGGCTCTCATGTGGAAGAAGGACATTACAGGCCACTTGGGGCCTAACCAGGACTCTCCACTCATGAAAAAGATACTGGGTTTCATTCTTGAAGCAGTTGGAGGAATGGGAAGTTTTTACACAGGAGAGCCAATTGATAAGCATTGAATTTTGGAGATAAATGTATAGTGGAGTGGACTAGGATGAATTGGTGAGGAGAATTTTTGAGGCCAGAGACCAGTTAGAAATTAGTGTAAAGGCCTGGGTGGCACCTGGGCTGTGCAATATCCCTTATATTTTCACACCTGTCAACATTTCTTACGTAAAGAAGAAGAGGTACCTTGCCAAGCAGGTTATACCATGATGTAACACACTACGGCTGACATGCTTCTGTAGAGAAAGTTGGATGGGAATTGAACACAACATTGATGTAGGTGTTGTCTTTGGCTTACACTGTACATTTACAGAGTTAAATAGCTGTGATAGAAACTGTATAGTCCTCAAAGCCTGAAATATTTACTCTCTGGTCATTTGCCAGTTCCTGGGTTAAACTGCTTGGATAACCATTTATGAACCACCATGCCAAGTCCAGAGATACCGGCAGCTGGGCTCATTGTGTTGAGGGCTGGGTATGCTGTGTTTGAATCTCTCACGATATACCTGTCCGTTTTCCCATGGTAGCAGTGCGGTAGAACCAAGAAGCAACCTCTCTTCTCCCCTCTCACTGGTAAATTTCCATGGAAAGAGCAGATGGGTATGGTTGGTGGAGCTGCAAAAATGATGCAGCCACTGTTTTCCCCCTGAAAAGGGTTAATGGATTACAGGTGGCTATGATGTAAGCTCTTTCTGCATCATTCCATTCAACAGAATGTGGGTAGAGCCATACTCCTTTAAGTGATTGCTTAATTATTCTCTGCTGTGCTAAATTTTCTATGTGCAGATTCTACGTGCCAGGCTTGTTGGAATGGTGTAGAAAGACTGTTTATTTTGTCTCTGGTTATGTATATGTACAACCACATAAGGATGACACATTTCACAGTTATGTGTTTAATTTCCGAAATTTAGCTCTGTATGTTGGAGCTTATTCTTTGTCCATTAATATTGGGTTGCTTCAGTCTTCGAAGTGTATCAAAACTGCTATGTGGATTATTATTTGCTACATATTGCTTCTGAACTTGGGAGAGAGAAAACGTCCAATTTGGGAGCCTTTTCAAACTCTGATATATGATATAAGGTCTAGAAACTTCAGCACTTGATATCCATGCAGGGATGTATGCACAGTGCTGGTGATGTGCTCTGGAAGAAGATTTTTGGGCAGAGTGCTTCTTTCAGGGTTTTCTTCATGGTGTGTGACATATATATTATTGGTAGTCACAGGTGTGTGCCTGTTTTTTCTCAGGCACAGACTAGGGAAGCCAGGTTGCTGTTTTGACCTTAGCAGGTACAATGAGTGTTGAAAACTTTCTTCTGATTGTCCAGGTTGTTTGTTATGTGTAAGTGCAAGCGTGTTTTGTTTTCTCACTTGCTTCCCTGCAGGTCAGGACTTAGGGATACCGCCATCTTTGGTTCTACCCTCTATGTGACGAAGGATCAGGTCTTGATCAGCTGCTTCTAGTGCCTTATTCTTTTAGACTTGTTTTGATCTGTTCTAGGTTCAATGGGGAAACAATGGCAGATCATCCTCTTGGTATCTTATAGCTTGTTTATTGGCCATTAAAACTCCCATCTCTCCTCACTCAGCACCATTTCAAATTGACTTTCTCCTACTCTCTTACAGATTATGTAATTTTCTGTCCTCTTTTTTTTTTTTTTTTTCTGTACTTACGACAGAGTCTATGGGTTCTACAGAGTCTACAGAGTCTCACTATGTAGATTGGACTCATAGTGAGCCTCCTATTTTCAGCCTCCCAAACACTGGAATTACAGATGCCACCATGCTCAGTCTCAGTTGTGATCTCATTGTGCTCCTTGGTGGGGCCAGCTTGGCATGCTGGGGTTCGAACCCTGCGTAATCTTCGGTGTTGAGTGTAGGTTTCAAGGGCCCAGCCTAGAGTTCAGGTATAGGCAGATTTTTTTTTTTTTTTTTTTCTGGAACCTGGGATTGAACTCAGGCCCTTGCACTTGCCAGGCAAGCACTTATTCTGCTGAGCTCTCTCCACAGCCCCATACAGGTAGACTTTGATAATGAGTCTAGAAGGAAGACTGAGTCCTCCTCTCAAGTTAGGTGGGGGAAAAATTCAGTGTGATTATCGCAGTCCCACCTTTGCAATATAATACAGGAAAGACAAAGTTTAATGTAGATGTCTTGGTCTGATCTATTAGTAGGAACAGGAGCAGTGGGAGATTAACAGGAAAATACTCTGAATAAGCTCATGAAAGAGAAAAATTTCCTTAAGAAAAGGGCGAGTGAAATGTATAAGCTTATGAAGAAAGTTTGTGATATCGGAGGCCAGGGAAGGCAGATCAGGAACAAGGATAGAGGCTGACGCCTGAAGGCCAGCGATTCCAGGATTTCTCCTGTAGCTGACTCTTCCTATGGTTTGGTGTATGTATTCACCACTGCTTTGGGGGAAAAAGAAAGAAGGAAGCAGTGGAGACTAATAGTTATCATTTTCCTGTTAAGTCACATCAAAATTTATACATTTTTTAGGAAATTAATTTTATATTGTTACAAAGTGCAGAATAAATAATGCTTGCCAAGTTTTCAAAAACTGGTGTAGCTTGAACTTTGCAGTTAGTCTATGCAGTCTACTGCAAAAGATGGAAATGGAACTGTCATTGGATGTTGTCATTGCCAGTCATTTGTAACTCAGGAAATATAACAAAAATGTCCACAGAATCTCACCTGCTGCCTCTACTTTGCAGAATTTTGGTGGCAGTGTCCGGATCTCAATGTCTGCTCATGACCCTCAAAGCCTAGACCTGGGAGTGAGGGTCAGCCTCTGTGTGTGGCAAAGTCATTCATTTTACAAGCCACAGGCTAAGACTCAGGAGTCGCGCCTAAGTGTTGCATAGGCTATATTAAATCAAGAACAGTGCAGTGCTGACAACCTATTTGTTGATAGGTCTCTAAGTCAGTTGGTTTTGGGCTCTGTAAACATTGGTCTCTGACTTCTAAATCTCTGAGCGTTCAGCACTGCCTTTCTCCTCAGTTATTTTAAAAGACACTCCATTCAGTCTTGTTCCAAAGATTCTTCACAAGCATTTGAAATACCAGGCTAGACTGATGTAACCAAGAAGAGAAAATGCAGCCTTGTACTTTGCTAGTCAACGGGGAATGACAGAATTACTTGGTCCAGAGTGACAGAACCGACAGAGGAGGACAGCAAGACCTCAGGAAGCAAAGGAGATGCTGGTTCCTAAGAAGCTCTAATCGTGAAGGGCCACAGATGAAATGTAGGACTGTGATGCCTCGTTGCTGTGTGTATTGGACAGTGTTAAGACAGGAAGACCAGGGACAGGAGCACTGAAGAAGTCCATTGCACTGTGCCAAGTTTTGGGGTAGCATGAAAATTAAAGATGAGACTCCAGCTGGTAGTTTGCTCCTGTGGGAAGCATCCTGGGAAATATCTGGAAGAATAAGAGAGATGACGCTGGTAAGGAGAGTCATAATAACCAGAAATGAGAGCGAAAACAGTGGATTTATGTATAAAAAAAATTCTTAATCCTTGAATTCATAAAATATAGACTACTGTATAGAAAAGATGGGCAGTGAACAAGGGTAGTTTTGGAAGTAAGGAGGATGGGTGTCAGATAGCACACACCCCAATCGAAGGATAAATACGTGGCAGCATCTACAGCACATCAGGAGATTATAGTGTGCAACAGTTTCCTAGGGATTTCCTAGAAAGACTCTGAGGCAGGGCTTCCTGGCCCCACCATGACACAAGTGGAAGGAAGTGGAAGCGCTGCTTGGCCTGATCGGATCATAATACCTTTTGTACCTGTGTCAAAGTATCTCCATACCTCTAAATATGCACAATTATTATTTACCAACTAAGAACAAATGATGAGGAACGAAACAGAAGTATTGTGTGTTCTCTTTTAATACCCCTAGGCTCCTTCTCCTGGGAATGTTAGGAGATGGTACAGGGTTGACTGTCATTCCACTCCTGTGGAACTCCAGGTTCTCAGCAGGTGGTCCTGGCGTGGGGACTAGAAGAAGCTCCGGACACCTCAGCCACCTGGAGCTGATAGACTGGCAGCTGCATGGGGAGGAGGATGCCATTTTTGGTCTCCTCTGTGCCAGGAACATCCGTTACTGTGTCTGCCGGCACAGCCCCAGCTGACGTAGCAGCGCAGAGGGCCGCAGAGGACTCCGTGTAACCTCCTTTGCTCTGAACAAAAGCGTTTTGCTGGCTATTTACCAGAGGGCCTGGCTGGAAAGGTCAGGGCAGAAGCGCATCCTTCTTGCTGAATCTCTTAACTCACTGCCTCACGGCCGCTTTGCTTGATGCCCTTCCAGGAACCTTGCTTTCTTGTAAAGCAGCAAACATTCAGCCTAGCCCGGTAGTAGGTGTGCAGTACCCTCGACACGCTTCTGTACCCCCAGGTGGGCAACCGGTCTCTTGTTTGCACAGGCTGGGCAGCTGTTCGTATAAACTGATTGCTAAGTACTCATTTGCTCGCCGTGGGGCTCGCAAATTGCAGATGTGGAGGCGGGATTGCAGTACGTGGGTGGACGAGGGGTGGACTGGAATGTGCTGCCTATCACAAGTGCCCCATTGTGTCTGCTTTTGAATCTGCTGTCCTGGAGCTAATGACACCTCTCAATTAAATTGCAGTTTTTCTCTCAGTAGCTTTGCCCTATTGTCCAGGCCACTTGACCTGTCAAGCCGAGCAGAGAGGGTGTGTGGGAAAAGTATATTCCCTCCCTGCTCACAGGGAGAGAAGCCTGCTTGCATGCTTAGGGGCCCTTAACTTTCCAGAGCTGCTTAGCCTACCTCTAGATATAATCAGATGCAAGTAAAATAAAGCCTTTCCCCGCCGGCTGTGCAGGATCCTCGCCCTGCGCTGTGTGTCACTGTGCCCATAGTAATGGCTTCCTTGTGAGCTGCTGTCAACTGTGTGCGTGTTTTTCTTTTTGAGAGATGACAGTTCCCAAGTGAAAGGACACTTCAGCTCTGATAAAACTTTCCCTCCATTGTTTGAGTTTTGTGTTTGTTTTCTGGCAGAGCCCATTGCTGCCTGAGCATTGTGTACAGCGAGCCGTTTCCGTTTTTGTACAGCGAGGCCAGCCGGGGTCTTTGGGGGGTTCTTACTAGTATTGCCTGAAGCGAATACCACAGCGCAGTAGCAATTTAATATTGTAATCAGGGAGCAAACTGTGCAGTTTTGGCACATTGTGATAATTATTAACCACATCTATTAGTGTTACGGTTCTAGTAACTAATATTTACAAAAGGTTCCCTGCTTAGGGGAGACCTTGCCCAGACACAAATGTCCGCATAATTCCTAGGTGACTGTCACAGGTCCTTTGAGCCAACGTTCATGTTCACTGTTTAAAGATAAAGCATCAATCCTGAGAAATCAGACTTCAAAAGCCCTGGCTTATGAATAACAAATTCTCGGGGTGTAAACCTACGTGGAGGTTTGGAACATTTTGTGAGTTTTTGGGAAAGTTTTTCTGGGGAATTTTTTTTTTTTTTTCTAATAGATACATTGAGAAACAGAGAGAAAAATCCACGAGAAGATGAAATAACAAAGGAAATCATGTTTAACTCATCCAGGAAGAGTTCAAAGGACGCTTCTCTTTACGTTCTAGTATGGTAGCTTATGAACATCTGTGCTTTCCTTCTCTGATGGGGGCAGAGGGTGTTTGTGGGGTGCCTTCTGTTTGTGGGATGACCTACTGGGCTCCAACCCATTCTTCAGCACAGAGATTCAGCAAATCAGTTATACAGGGTCAGTGAAGAGACTGAGCAGAGGCAGATCCTTGCCTGAGTGCCATGGTTCTTCCACGCTGCAGCGGGCGTGCCTCGATGGCACCTGTGTCTCATACCTGCCAATTACAAAAGGACGTGGTTCTCCTTTGAACCTCTTTCCACAGCTACATTTAAAGAACAGACCCATTCCTTAAGTTTCACTATCTTAAACCCATTTTGTGTTGTTGTAACAGAACCCGATGATGGGTGATATATAAAGAAAAGAAGTTCTTTTGGCTCAGGATTCTAGGGTAGGAGAATGTACACATGGTGCTGGCGTCTGACAAAGGCTTCTTGTCTGTGTCCCAACATAGCAGGTGGCATCACGAAGCAGGCATGCGTAGGAAGGACCACATGTCCAGACAGGGCTCAAGAAAGGGGAGCTGAGGAAGCCGAGCTGAGTTCATAACTAAACTGATGACACACAACACATTCAGGTCCAGGACATAGTTCAGCAGCACAGTGCCTGCGTGGCAAGTGGAAGGTCCTGAGTTCAAATCTTGATATATCCTCTCAAAAAAAAAAAAAAAAAAAAAAAACACACACAGCACAGTAAATTCCACTCCTTATGGGCACCTGTATACATAGCTCAAGCATAAACTGGGAGGAAATAAAATGAGATTAGGAAGGGAAACAGCCTACCATGTTTGTTTTTTGTGTATGTTTAGTATGTGAATAATTTTAAAACACTGAGTAGTGGCTATTCAGGGAACTATATTTTTCTTCATAGTAAATACCTTTACGTGGCCCTTTCAAAGAACTAACACACCACGCATGCTTGTGTGTGCGCATGCGCGCGCACACGCATGCACACACACACACACACACACACACGCACGTGCGTGCACACACACACACACATTCCTAACCCACAGGAATTCTTTTTAACTTAAAAAAAAGTGACTTTGGCAATTTTCTTTTTATGTAGTACATGATGGATTAAGGTCTGTTCATGAGATTTCCTTAAAATAAAACGACTTACCTAAATATATAAAGTAGTATGATTGACAAGATTGAAATAAAAATATGTACCTAGGAATCAATACAAAATGACAAAATTATTCTTTTTTAAAATTTTTATTTTGTTTCATTTTTTTTTTCTTGTTTCAGAACCTTTGTTTGTTTATTCACTTATTTTCATGGCCAGCTCAGCCCACCCCTAGGGAGGGCTGGCGCAGCATGTGGTGCCCGGGATCGAACCACGGTCCCTGAAGCTGCCCAAGCTTTCCCAAGCAGGTGCTTTTGGCCACTGAGCCATCTCGCCGGGCCCCACAAAATTATTCTTTAAATATTTTATTAGTACAAAAAAGGACATAGAAAACATCACTTTGCAACTGACAGAGAGATAGTTCCTGTGTGACTGAAAGAAGATGTAGAGAGAGAGACTAGCGACAACAGCAACAACCGTGAGGGCTGCAGTGGCACGAGGATGCTCACCTCTTCACCACCAGCGCCACCTCTTCAAGCAGTCTGCCAGCAAGCAGGTAGTCCACTTCCTTGCACCTCTTCTGGAAATTCCTTTTTTTTTTTTTTTTTGTGGTACCAGAGATTCTGCTCAGAACCTTGCGCTTGCCAGGCAAACACTTATTCTACAGAGCTATCTCCCTGGCCCACGTATAGGCTTTGTTTTCGTTTTTTTTGTGTCTTTTTGAGACAAGGTCTTACTATGCAGTTCAGGCTGGCTTTGAGCTCATTTTTGTAGCCCAGGCTGAAAACACATCAATCCTCCTGCCTCAGCCTCCCTGGTGCTGGGATTATAGGAGTATGCGACCATTCCCCGCTGTACCTCTTCTGGCGATTACAGACTTTCCTCATTTAGTCAATGAGTCGAATTCCCCCAACTAGATTGTTAAAGGAACTGGTCACTAAGTGAGGAATTGTACATAGTTTGTACGTTGTAATATCCAGATCAAAGAAAGCTCCCATTTGATGACAGCTTTTATTTAAATAACTCCTCCATGTAGTACTGTGATGTATTACAGATAAAACTAAAAGTACTGTATTGTATAGTACAGTCAGCATGAGTTACAGTAGTGTATAAACAAGGTGGACTATACAACGATATTGAGGCTCTGAAAGCAAGATGTACAGAAGTGAACAAAAAAAAGATGGGTTTTAAGTCAAAGCAGCAGGTTGTTAAGTCTGCTTATAAGTCGTTAAGTAGCTAGGCTGTTAAGTGAGGAACATCTGTGTTCAGTTGTCCAATTTCTTTTGCTCTTGTATTAGTCCTTTCCAATGTGCTATGACCATGGCTGTCATCGAAGGAGAGAGGATCCTGTAAGTGTTTTTGTGTTCTGACTGTGAAGATGTCCACACTACGTCTGCCCTCATTGGCTGAAGTGCAGTCATCTGACTCTGGTTTAACTGCAAGGGAGGATGGGAAATGCAGTCTCTTACTGTGGCTAGGAAGAGGAAACAGGAATGGGATTTGGATACACAGCGTTATTTCTACTGGAAGAGAAGACAAAAAGGCAGAGATTTATTATTATTATTTACAATGTTCTCCTCACTTCCTTCCTCCACGAGGAAGATAATTTCAGCCATAAATTGCTGTCAAATAAGTCACAGTTACCACAGGCAGGAAGAAGTTCAAAGGGATCAGATAGTTAGAAAACTTAGAAAAACCCAATTTGCTTGAGTCAGTAGGGCCTGATGACTTGCCCTGTAGGACACGGGATGAATTTTCAACTTTCATTGTAGGACTATTAGCCAATGCTTCTCCCAAATCACAGAGGATTAGACAAGCTTGAAAGGATAGAAAAAGGGTAAATGAGGTGCCCATTTTTAAGAGAAAGACAAGAGGACTCTTGAAATTTCAAGCCTGTGAATTTAACATCAATACCTGAGAAGATCTTGGAATAAATTATCAAATAATCAATTGGCTAGCACCTGCAAAGGCATAAAACCCTAAGCAGCAATCAGGAAACCTTTGTAAAGAGCAAATACTGCCAGGGAAACCTAATTTCTCCGCAGGATTGTGAAAGGGTAGGTAAACCTGGGGAATCAACTGGTGGGCTCTATCTCAATTTTAGTACAAGCTCTGCTTTTGATAAAACCAGAAAGTGTCTTTTTACATGTTAGAAAAATACGCTCTTATCACCCTTTCTGGGGAGCTATGACGTGAATATCACATCAATCTGGGGAGGGTGCGTATTGAGCATTGTCCCAGAGGTACTGGGGCAGGATCTATCCTGCTCAATAGCTGGCTGAAGGAATTGAGTCTATGCTCCTGAGATTTGTAACTGGCACTAAATTAGGCAGAGTTGCTACTGCTCTGCAAGACAGAAAATAATTCACAATGGCTTTGACTCATTGTGGGAATGACTACACAGCACTAGCAGATATTTCCACTGAGGGCAAGCGTGACTGGCCCAGGAGTCCCCAGCAACTTGGGAGAGTGCCCTGAGGCATCTTAGGCCAGTATCTGCCGCCTCTTTCTGGGGGTGCTGCTGTGAAATATCAAAGTGTAATAATGAGAGGGAAGTGCTTTGTAAGCCACAAAGTACTTTATACATAGGATAGGTCTGTACCAATGAGAGCACAGTTATTATCTTTTAGTTTTTTCTTTTTAACATATTTGTTACAAGGTCTCACCATGCAGCTCGGACTTAGCCTCCATAGCATGTGCCACCACGTCTGACTTGGTCGCTGGCTCATCGCGCCCGGGGGTGGCGACAGTGCAGCATGCATTGTGAGGGGTTGAACCCTGGTCCCTGTGCTTGCCTACGCAGGTGCTTATTCTGCCAAGTTATCTCACTGATCCTGAGTACAGTTACTATGAAAGGCAAATAAATACATCCTGGGAGGAAATGTTAAAAGTAATTGGAGCTGTCAAATCATGAGCAGAAAAAAATAGGACATGGTTTCAGGAATGCAGTCATTTTGTGATGGTTTTTAAAAGAGAGATGATCTCTTTTGCTGAAGGAAAGATAGGTTTGAATAATTTTAGATGGATTTCAATTAGATATGAAGGACAGCTTCTCTAGGCTGGGGTCCCCATAAATTTGTTTCCTCAGAAATGCTTCTTTGCCGGGCGTAGTGGCACACGCCTGTAATCCCAGCACTCAGGAGGCTGAGGCAGGAGGATCGGTGCGAGTTCGAGACCAGCCTGGGCTATAAAAGTGAGCTCAAGGCCAGCCTGAACTGCACAGTGAGACCTTGTCTCAAAAAGACAAAAAAAAAAAAAAAAAAAAAAAAAAAAGAAATGCTTCTTTGTTTGGTGTTGGCCTTTCTAGCTAGCTGTGCCTCTCTACAGGGAGTCTGAGTCTTGCATGTCCACTGCCCAGAGCAGGACTTCCATGTGCACAGGAAACCTTTGTTGAAGGAATGAATATCAGGGATATATTGGCCAAGGACATGGGATGTGTTGTGATTCTCAAAGATCTTAAAAAGTAGAGAGAAACTTTGGAGATCGAGTAGCTCTCCAACCTGACTTTCATCCTGTATCTGAAAGAAGGGAAAGCATTTATCTCTGCACCCTAGCTTTGGCTCAACAATGACCATCAGTAGAAGAGGAAGGGAGGCAAATCTTTAGGCTGTCAGTCCTATTGCTGCCTCTTACTTGGTCACAGACTCCTTATGAGGAAGCTCGAAGAGCAGAGGTGCTACTCTTTTTCACAACTTCTGCTGATGCTGGACCGCTTTCTATACTTCTGTTGATTTCCTAGGACGGGTGGTTCAGTCATCCCCCGCTGAGACACTCCCTCCGAAATTTCATGCGGAGCCTCAGGAGGGCGCAGAATGGGTGAAGAACCGTCCCTGTCCCCATGGCTGGGCTTCCGTTCTCAGTTGGGATTCTAGAATATTCTCCTCCCAACTGAAGCTAATTACTATGGATTGCAGTATAAGGCATCATCTTTAGGAAATGGGTATCCCTTGGTGGTTGAGTGTAGCCTCAATGTCTCTACCTAGATGCTCCAGAATCATGCCAGTGTGGTTGCCACTGGGGTAGTCATGCCCTCTGGCTTCCTGGGGCAGTCACCACGGGCAGCAGGAGGTGCCCACGTGCTCCTCAGTCTCTGGGTAAACATGGCGAGCTGAACACAGTGCTCTGAGCCATATGGATTGAAGGGAGGGATTTTAGTTAATTTAATTTATTTAAATTTTTATAACTTTGTACATTTGAAGTACATGGCGTTTGCTTTCACCTTAGGGGATGAGTACTTTACCGAATCTTGATTCTTTTTATCCTTGCTGTTTCCCCATCCACCTCTGTCTCCCCATCTCTGGCTGTCCTCCTCATTATTTTTAGTTCGTGTTTAAGACATGTAAACCTTGCTCTCCTCGAGGCAGTTGGGACATGCGTTTGATGCATGCTAACTGTCCGTCTATCCTCTTCCCTTCTCTCCCTTCATCCTCAGACACTAGGTCACCTTCCGCTTTGCATATGATCTGCCTCCCTGTTTCCTTTGTCAATTTTTCAATTTTGCTTTTTATATGTACCCTGGCTTCTTTGCATCAGAGCAAGCTATGCAGCATTTGAACTTCTATATCTGACTTATTCCACTCCATAGTGCATCTCCAAGCCGTTTTCCTGAAAATAACTGGAACCTGTCCTTCTTCACACCTAAGTAGTATTCTATTACTTGATTTCTTGAATACAGCCATTCTCTCGGGAGTAAGATGAAATCTCAGTGCTGCTTCAGTTTTGAATTTTTATTTATTATTACATGTTTATGGCGCAGAATGTTTACTGGTGGGAGTTGGAAGCTGCGTGTTTGCGGTATGTAACAGCGACCCGCCTTACGCCTAGCTGGGACCTGTGCACAGGGCATCACACTTCCCGTCCTTTCCTTTCCTCCCTCTCTCTTCAACCGATTGCCTTCTGATATAATAGAAACTATGTGACATTTAAGCTCGCATGTCTGCTTTATTTCACTTAATATTGTAGTCTCAAGGTACATCCAGTCTCTTAGAAATGACTCAAGTTTATGTTTTTTTTTATGGTAGAATAATACTCTGCTTTGTGTAAACACCACATTTTCTTTATCTGTGTATGTCTTGAGGGACATATCAGCCATTTTGTTAAGGTTCTTTTTAATGTATTTGGTACAGGGTCTCACTACGCAGCCTGGACTCATAGTAATCCTTCTGTTTTCGGTCTCCCTAGCACTGGAATTACAGGCATGTGCGACCATGCCCAATAGCAGTTTCAGGCTTAGTGCAGCGCACCCGGGGGGGAGGCAGGGGTGAGGCCCATGAGCCCAGTCCCTGTGCTTGCCTAAGCAGGTGCTTAGTCAGCTGAGCTATGGCTCTAGCCCCAGGCCACTCTTAAGATTTAGCTATTATGAATTGTGGTGCTGTAAACCTGGTTAGGCATGGATAGCTCTAGCACAGAATTTGGTTGGTAACTATAGGAGCCACTTATATGTTCTAGATATTATACCTATATGTGAGGAATGGCTGGTGGTTCTCCATTTTGTAATTTTTTCTTGTTTTTTATTTTGTTAACTCTGGTGCTTATTGCTTTTGCTGTACAGAGGCCTTTCAATTTGACATGACCTCTTTGTTGGCTCTGCAAATCATTTCCTGTGCAACCAGGCTTCTAGTCAGGAAGATGTGGACTGTGCCTATGACCTCAGGGGACTTTTACCTTTTGTCTTCTAGCAGTTTAAACGTTTATGTCTGAACATTTAGTTTCTTTTTCTTTTTCTTTTTAAATTTTTGAGCATTTAGATTCTTTTATCCATTATGATTTTAGTTTAAAATATGAGAGCCATGAGTCTGGTTTCAATCTTCTGCATGTAGCTAGCCAGTTTTCCTAGTGTGATTTATTAAGGAGGTGATTATATTTCCTCTAGAGTATGTTTTTTGGCCTCCTTACCAAAGATCAAGTACGGTGAATTCTAGACTGACAGGTGTAACTTATCAGTTTCACAGGTGTACTACATGACATTTTTCATATATTTATTGCTGTTTGTGCTCCTTTTGAGACGCATCCATTTCACTTGCTCATTTTTTTTTTTTTGTTTGGGTCTTTTATTTTTGAGAAGTCTGTCTTCTTCTTCTTCTTCTTCTTCTTCTTCTTCTTCTTCTTCTTCTTCTTCTTCTTGTTCTTCTTCTTCTTCCTCTTATTC
>PVJA010042620.1:0-17214 GCA_004027025.1 Myocastor coypus | reverse complement strand
CTCTTTGGACTAAGAGGAAGCAGATGCATACACAGTCAAATGGTCTGCAATTGCAGTGGGCCACCAGTGAAGCTTGTAATGTTGGAGGCTATTCATCTAAGCCTCCTAAAGCTCATCTCACCAATCTAGCTCTGCGTTTCATGCATTGTAATTAAGCTTTTTTTTTTTTTTTTACCTGGGTGATCAAGCGCAAGTCAAAGCCCAAAGCCCGTACTTCTAACGCAGGGGTGGACAGAACCTCCGGGGTGGCCCAGTCCCCAGCCCTGGAGGCCCCGCCCCGTACGCCACCCGCCGCCCGAGGGCCCCTAGCCGGAGCGCGGTCCTGCGCGTGCGCGAGGCGCTGTCCTGTCACCTTGTGTCTGCGGCAGCCATGTCGCCCTGCGTCTCTGTGAGCGTCTGAAGTACATTTTTGCCTCATTTGGTACTCTACAGGTCCTGGCTTTACCTCTTCCGTTTTCCAAGGCCCTGGAGGCGGAGGGGTGGGTCTGGGGTGTCCGGGGTCCGGGGGCCGCTTTCTCGGCGTGCCCCGCCCGGACCCTTTCGGCCTCCCTGCGCGCCGCGGTCTGCTGTGCTGCCTGGACCCCGACCACTGCCTGGCGGACCGCGGGGCTCGGCTCACGCGGGGGTTGCGGGCCGGGGGGTGCGGCTGCCTCGGGAGGACCCTTGTCCTGCGCAATTAACCTCCAGCCGCATCCCGCGCTCTCTTTGCAGAAACGACAAAGCATCTCCGCTTTGGATCCAGGGGACAAGAAGCTCCAGGTCGCTGTCGCCGCGCGGGTCCCTGAGGTTTCTGCACGCTGGGAGAGCTCGGTCCCCGCCTCGCCTCTCCCGCTGCATGGCGTAGCGTGGGCTCTTGTCAGTGTTCCTCTGCCTGCGATCACCAGCGTGGCACTCTGTGCTCAGACACATAGAAGCGAAGTGAGTTATTTGACATACTACGTCGTAACCCGCCTTCCGGTCAAGTGCAGTCTATGTTTAAGAAAATGATACAGTTTAGTCATTGACCTGTAGATTAAGTTTGACGCAGAAAATTTGCCCGGTTTCCACTTTGTCCTCTTTGGTTTTTACGCTGTGCGTTTAAAAAAAAAATTTTTTTTTTTGTTTAAAGATGTTTAATCTCTCTGCCGACGCTGTCAGGATTTTCAGTTGGATGGAAACTAGTATATAATTGAAATCCTCGCCTTGTTTTGGATTCCGAGGGGGCTGATTTTACCTATCACTGTCAAATGAATGTCTCTGTGAAAAGCAAAACAGAACGTTTTTCTCTTTCGGCCCTTCTAACCCCCAACTCCGCTGACACCCCCCCCCCCCCCCCCCCCCCCCCCCCCCCCCCCCCCCCCCCCCCCCCCCCCCCCCCCCCCCCCCCCCCCCCCCCGCCGAGCGCTCTACGACTCAGCTCCATCCTTAGCCCTCTTTCTGTTAAATTTTGAAACCGTGTTTCACCAAGTTGCCCAAATTGCCTTGGAATTTGAGGTCCTCCTGCTTTCCTTCACCTCTCCCGGGGATTACCGATGTAACCGGGCTACCCATGCCGTATCGGGGAGGACATAGACCAAATATTCTGCGGTGAGTGTGCTGTAGAGCCAAATGTAGCGTGTAAGTCACAACAAGAGAACTCTTCTCGGTCTCCTGCATGTGGACGCTAAAGGGTTGATCCTCCTTCCCAACCGACTAGGTTTTGGGCACCCTGCAGCTCGAAGGAGGTGGGGAGGCAGGCCAGGGGCTGAGCAGTAATGGCTATTAGCTCGTCAAAGGGGCCCAGAAGTAAGAAATATTGGGAGTGAAGTCCCCAGAAGCCTACCACATGAATAAATTAGTGCTTCCTTGGATTCGAAATTGGGAATTTATATGCTTATGGCTCACGGCACTCTTTAATACATCTTATGCGTTTTGGTATCTTAGACAAATTGACAGCCCCAGTCTTTTAGACTGAAGTTAATTTGATTCCAAAATGTTACTTGTAACGTTTTTTTTTTTTTTTTTTTTTTTTTTTTTTTTTTTTTTTTTTTTTTTTTTTTTTTTTTTTTTTTTTTTTTTTTTTTTTTTTTTTTTTTTTTTTTTTTTTTTTTTTTTTTTTTTTTTTTTTTTGTGGCATAGTATTTGAACTCAAGAGTTTTTACTCCGAGTTCTGTATATAACCTTTTTCTTCTTTATTTTGAGACAGGGTCTCATTAAATAAATAAAGTGTCCAGACTGGGTTTGAACTAGTGATCCACCTGCCTCAGCCTCCCAACACGCTGACAGCAAAGCCATGTGCCCTCAGGCCTGGCTTTAACCTTTTCTTTTTTTGCTCAGCAGGGACCAAAGCACTGTTTTTTTTTTTGGCCCCAAGTGGGTAAGATTGCTCCATCTTTTTTCTTCTTTCTTTCTTTCTTTCTTTCTTTCTTTCTTTCTTTCTTTCTTTCTTCCTTCCTTCCTTCCTTCCTTCCTTCCTTCCTTCCTTTCTTTTCTTTTCTTTTCTTTTTGTTTATTTATTTATTGTTTTTATGGCCGGCTCAGCCTGCCCTGAGGGCAGGGCTGGCGCAGCATGTGGTGCCGGGAATCGAACCGTGGTCCCTGCAGCCGCCTAAGCTTTCCTAAGCAGGCGCTTTAGACCACTGAGCCATCCTGCCGGGCCCCTCTTTCTTTTTTTGAGACAGTGTCTTGCTATGTAGTTTAGGCTGATCTTGAACTCACTAGTGGCCGAGGTTGCCCTTAAACTTGTGATTGTCTTGTCTCGGTTTCCTGGGTGCTGAGAGGACAGGCCTGCACAGCCACACCTAGCTTGCTCCATTTTCCTACAAGATCAGCTTGGGTTTTCTTGGGTGTCTTGGAGAGCGTTGCATGTTTGGAGGAAAGTCCTGACTTCTCCTGCTCCCCTGCAGCTTCCATGTTTATGACTGCAGGAATGCTGGGGAGGCTTAGACTGCCATGCTGACTGCTAGTTGCTTGCAATGTTTCAATGTCCAACTACTTTTCTTTATAAAGACGACATGGAGAAAGCAAGAAGAGCTCCAGAGTTCCAGAAAACTATGATACAGGTAAGTGAAAGGCAGCGGTTCTCCAAAGGAATATTTCCCTTCCACTAGCTGTCTTTCTAGCTGTAGTGCCCTGGTATGGTATGAAGCCCCATGCCTGTTCCTACTGTACCATCCATCAACCATCTTTTTAGGTGTTATCTACATTAAAAAAAAACCAGTAAACATTAAGTATTTTCTTGAGGTCTACCTGCCCTCAAAGTGCATGAATTGAACTAAAGAAAGGGATACAATGGTTCCTGATAGATAGCTGGTTGATCAGAAGTATATGTGACAACCTACTGCTTACAACTGACCTCTCAGCTCAGGGGTAGTTTTGAGCCCTCAGGCCGCTGTGATGCAAAGCTATCACCAGGTACAAAGTGTCAGGATTGAATTATGTTGAAGGGCACACAGCTGGTGTTCACAAGAGAAGTGCTTAGAGTGTGCACTCAGCAGTTTCCCATCGCTGGGGCAAACCACTAGGGCGTTTGGAACTTAAGGAAGGAGAGCTTTACTTTGGCTCAGGGTTTTAGTAGGGCTTAGTCCATTGTCCATCGTTGACTGCAAGTTAGAAACAGCATGCAGAGGAAAGCTGTTCACTTTACAGTAGCCAGGAAGTAGAGAAGGGGGAACCAGGGATGAATATATCCCATTCCAAGTGATGTGTGAGGGACCCAGCCCTTCTTCTGCCCAGGCCTCGCCTCTGAAGATGATTCTTTTGGGGGAACGTTTTAGATTTAAGCCATAACAAAGTGTGTGGGAAGATTTGACACACAGTAGGTGTGAGAAGTATTCTGTATTCTCTCAAGCCACTCAAAAGGAAGACTATTTTGACTTTCCTTGTTACCTATCAACCGTTGAGTGAGAAATTTAGTGTTTTAGAAGTATAGAGGGTATAAGAAAGGATCCTATCAGTCAAGAAGTATGTATCAGTAGGAAGGGAAAGAGACAGTCACCAAGTCACAGAGTCAATATTGGGAAGCTCAGTATCTCAACATCTTCTAAGTTATTTCTGAGTCCCCATTATTATCATTCTCTATCCTCTTGCATACACTGGAGGAACTGCTACTTCCTCAATAGAACTTGTGGGATCTTTTAGGACTTAGTGACCTTTGAAGACGTGGCAGTATATTTTACCAAAGAGGAATGGGCTTTGCTGGACCTTACTCAGCGGGACCTCTACAAAGATGTGATGCTGGAAACCTTCCAGAACCTGGCCTCCCTAGGTAAGAAGGATGCTATTTGTTCACATAATTGTTTGCTCACATAGTTATTTACATAACAACTAATTGACTGATTGACTTTGTTCCAGGACTTGGGTAGAGTAATGGGCATTCCTGGTAACAAACGTGGTCGCTGACTGTAATGTCCTTAACAGTCTACAAGTTTCAGTAGGCAAATAAACATTGTTGTAATTACTTTTTGTTTTTCTTGTGCTTAAAACTTTGAGGTTTATTAAGTGTTGAAAGTGTGGGCACTATGCTTTTAAGCATTATCCAGCCAGTTCCCCCCGTGTTGGAAGTAAGTAAAGGATTCATAGCATAGGTTATTTACCCAAGATCCTCGATCCAGGGTCAAAGACAAGAGTTTAAATGCACTGGTCCCCAGTTTAGTGTTGTTCCCGGGGTTAAATATTGCCCCTGTTCAAGAGAGTTGGAGTTTGTCTTTGTTCAGTGTTGTTAATTTACTTTAGTTTTAATTGGTAAAGAATGAGCATTTCAGGAGTATTATGGTTGGTGGGTGTCATCACTCGTGTATATTCATTAGTAGCTGAAACACCTGCATTGGCATTTGTCGAGCTCTCTTAGGCTGTGTCTGAGATGTCAAAAGAAGGGTTACCGTGTGGGATCATTTGGCTTCATTGCCGTGCTATATAATCAGTTATGTTTCCACTGGTTTTGCTGAGTTTTCATAAGATGATAGGTGTGCTTCAAGAGTATATATCAAATTATATTCTTTTTTTGAAGTGAATATTTTATAGTGAATAAAAATATAAAGCATTAAAAAAAGAGAAAGTGTGGTTATTTAAGCGTCACAGTGGGATACAGCAAGCTCGTTTGAGATCTGCTGATTTTCACTGGTGTGAACATCTTTTGCCCAAAGACCAATAGGAACATACTTATAGTTAGATATGTTGGATTTATTTCACAGTGCATTATGGGGCAGCATTCCTCATTGAGAACTATGGGACGTCTTACTAAGAGGCAAATAGCTCATGACACAGGAAAGTACCTATTACAGGACTTGTGCTTTGATTTGGTGATGATTCTATGGAAGCAGGCAGTAGTATTTTTTTTAGGCCTTCTGCAGCAGAATATTACACTCTGGTGATTAAGAACTACAGAAATTTATTCTGTGATATTTCTGAGTGATGGAAGTCTAAACTGAAGGTGTCGGGTGGACTGCGTTCCCTCTGAAAGCTCTAAAGAAAATGTCCTTCCCTTCTGTTGCCAGCTTCTGGTTGCTGCTGGTGGTCCTTGGTTCTTTGGCTTATAAATGGATCACTCCACTCGGTGCCTCTTTCAAGTCTCTCCTTAGAGAAAAGTCTTTCGTTGGATTTGGGACCTACCGTAACCCTAAATTACATTATCTTAACTTGTCAATATTCACAAACATCTTTTCTCTCTCTCTCTCTCTTTTTTTTTTTTTTTTTTCCTAAAGGAGATATCATTCCAGGATTCCGGGTGGATATCCACTGTTTTTTTTTTTTTAATTATTAATAGAGTTTAATGTTTTTTGAGTAGTTTTAGGTTCATGACAAGATTGAGTTGAAAGGAAGCTTTTTACACAATCCCTTTGTCCCATCCGCATTTCCTGCCCCCATGCCTCAATGGTAAATTTATCACAATTGACAAACCCACAGTGATGCATCATCATTTCCCAGTGTTCATTGCTCACATTAGGGTTCATGCATCGTGTTATATATTCTGTGGCTTTGGGAAAATGTCCAAGGAACACAAATGCCCTTATGATATCATACATAGGGAGTGGTTTCACCATCCGGGAAAGCTCCAGGGTGCCACCTATTCATCCTTTATTTCTCTGTAGCCAGTTCCCAGCCACTGATCTATATCCGGTCTCCACTTTCCCTTTTGCAGATTCCCGTACAGTCGGAATCATGAAACACACAGCCTTTTAAGATGGGTTCCTTTCACTTAGAAATATGCATTTAAATTTTCTCTCTGTAGTTTCGTGCTTTGATAGCTCACTCATTTGTAGCGCTAAATAATATTTTCATGTCGGGATGTGCCACAGTTTTTATTTTTCACTCACCTACTGAAGAACAACTTGGTTGTCTCTAGGTTTGGGCAATGATGAACAGAACTGTCATAAATATGTAGGCGTATGCTTTTCTGTGGCTGTAATTTTATAACTTCTTTGGATAGTTACCAACAAACACATCTGATTTGCTGGACTCTCGCTGTGCAGTTCAGACTCAGAATGATCTTCCTGACTCAGCCTCTTCAGCTCCCTAGCACTGGTATTACAGATGTATGGAACCATGCCCAGTTCTGCGGCATGGTGCACCTGGGGCTCCAGGTTTGGCATAACATGTGGTACCAAGGATCAGACTCTGAACCTTGTGCTTGTCAGACAGGCTTTTATGCTGGTGAGCTATCTCCCCAGCCCGATCATGTACTAGGAATGTATTTAATTATACAAAACTGTCCTCCAGAGTGGCTGTATTTTGCATTCTCTCCAGCAATGAAGGAGAATTTCTGTCGTTCCACATTGTCACTAACATTGGCCAGTGTTCTGGATTTTTGCTATTCTAGTAGGTGTTAGTGGTATGTCATTATTTGCAAGTTCTTGATGACTTCTGATATGGAGGATGTTATGTGCTTATTTGTCATTTGTGTATCATTAATGAGGCGTCTATGTAGGTCTTTGACCCATTTTTATTTATTTATTTATTTTTAAAATTTTATTTATTTATTTTTTTCTTGTTTCAGAACTTTTGTTTCGTTTGTTTATTTATTTATTTTTATGGCCGGCTCAGCCTGCCCTGAGGGCAGGGCTGGCGCAGCATGTGGTGCCAGGGATCGAACCGCAGTCCCTGAAGCTGCCTAAACTTTCCTAAGCAGGCGCTTTAGACCACTGAGCCATTCTGCTGGGCCCCATGACCCATTTTTAAATCAGTTTGTTTTCTTATTGTTGAGCTTTAAGAGATCGTTTTTGTAAAACAATAGAAAAACAGTTGCTTGTCAGATAAATCTCTGACAAATGTTTTCTTTCAGGCTGTGGCTTGTCTTTTCAGTCTCTTCACAGAGTAGAAAATGGTAATGAAGTCATGTATCAAATCTTTGTTTCATGAGTCCTATATTTAGCTGAAAAGCCAAGGTCATCTGGAGTTTTTCATTAATCTTCTAATATACTACACATTTAGGTCTGTGACCCACCTTGAGTTAATGTTTGTGAAGATTTCTTTTTTTCATGTGTGTACCATTGTGGAGAAAAATCTATCTTTTCTCCATTGGATTGGTTTGGCTCTGTTTTCAAAAATAAGTTGACTCTATCGTTGTCCCTTGATCTTTAGGGTATTGCTTCCAGGTTCCCCCCATACCAACATCTGTAAACGTGCAGATCTCTTATTTAAAATGATATATTTGCATCCAACCTGTACACATTCTCTTATACACTTTAGATCATTTCTACATGACTTAAGATACTTAATACAATGTTAAGTGTTAAGTTAATACTTATACTATGCTATGGCGGCAATAATGACAATGAGAAAAGTGTATATTTGCATAGATGCATTTGTTTTTCTAAGTGCCTTTGATATGTGGTTGGCTGAATCCATGAATACAGAGGCATGGTTGTATTTATGTGGCTCTATTTCTGGCATTTGCATTGTTTCATTGGTCTGTTGTGACATGGATTTTGTGAGAATATGGTTCAATTTTGGGGGAGCGCTATATAAATTGGATGTTGACACAAGGTGAAAGCAATTGTATAGACAGAGGTGGGGAACATTTTAGAGCTTTCAGTGGTATCAAACAAATGGCTGCATCACACATGCCTTAGATCACCATTGCTGGTAGCGAGCATTTTGTTGGTTCTATGGTGCTTTCTTCTTACCTGTTCTTGAACAGAATTATGAAGTGTTATAATTTTGTCACATTTTAGCGTGGTTTTAGTATTACATTGTCCAAGGTTGGTCTTCTGTGATACTTTTTATGTTCAGCAGGAGAACAGTTAGTCTTGGTTGTATCAGACTAGCTAGTGATAATATTGTGGGTGTGAATGTCAGATTAGTTCTGGGACTTATAGGTTACCTTTATTCCCTGACCTCGGTCTTTTACTTTCTTTTTCATTTTAAAATTATTGTATAGATTTCATATTGTACTACAGTTAAACTCACATATTTTTGGATGTACAAGTTTAGAGTATTGGGAGACCAATGTTTTGGCCTTGTCTTAGGGCAATGTTTTGTGGTTCTTTGTCGTTTTCCTTTATGATACGTGTTTCCTCCTTTGCAGGATACCAGATATCCACACCCCAGCTGATCTCCCAGTGGGAACAAGAGAAGGACCTGCTGAGAGTAAAGGGAGCACTTATCCAGGGTACTTTTATAGATGAGCAGAAGGAAGGTAAGAACCCTTGAGAGAAACTTCTGGTTGGGAAAAAAAAAAATCAAGCAGAAACAAAGCAAAACTTTGAGAAGATTGATTTCCCATAGATACCTCTTATTTCTATTTTTCTTCTTTTTTTATATCATTCTTCTCATACTTCTCTTGTTCTAGAAAAAGCCTTCCATATTTATTTTACTGTTTAAATTAGTATCAGGCAAGTGGCATTTTATCCAATTTGTTTCTGTCTTGTACTTATAATATTCTACTTTTGCTGCCATCAGTGTCAGTCTTCAGAGAGCGATTTACTATTTTGACACTTAAGGATATTAAAACCAAAGTCTTGAAATAACCACACTACTGAAAGTCTTTGTTCACATCTGCCTTCCCCTTTTTATTTTCAGGTTTTGAGACTCAACTCAATACTAATGCATTAGTTGTGCTTCAAGATATTGATGGAGAGAAAAGATCCAGGGAACAAAAAATAGTAGGATTCAACCGAACTGGTTCCTTGTCCTTTATTTTACATGAAAGTTTGGAACCCCATGATGTTGGTGAGCAGAAAGGAAGCCATAACAAATGTTTGAGGTGAGTGTCCTTCAGAGCAGAGAAAGCAGTGAGTCAGGGGAGAATATTAAAGTGGCCTGAGATTTAAGAAGTGGGCATGTATAGGCTTAAGTTTTTTAAAAAATATTTATTTATTTATGTATCTATTTATGTATTTATTTATACATACCGAGACAGGGTCTCGGTATGCAGTTCAGGCTGGCCTTGAGCTCACTTTGTAGCTCAGGCTGGTCTTGAACTCACACTGATCCTCCTGCCTCAGCCTCCCAAGTGCTGGGGTTACAGGCATGCGCCACCATGCCCAGTTAGGCCTAAGTTTAAAATCATAATTTCACAAAAAAATTTTGTCTATAAACTTTAAAAAAATGTTTTTAGTACAGGATCTACAGGGTCTCACTACATAGATTGGGCTCATAATGATCCACCTGTATTCCGCCTCCCAACTGCTGGGATTATAGGCATGGACCACCATGCCCAGTCTTAATCACTGTCTCAGCATGCCCTGTGAGCAGGGCTGGCACAACCTCACAAGGATTGAACCCCAACCTTTGTGCTCTGCCTAAGCAGACACTTTAGTCTGCTGAGCTATCTGGACAGCCCTTATCTAGAAATTCTTTGCTTCAACTTATATTGACATGTAGAATATTTAGCATATATACTCTAATTGTCTACAATCATCAGGAAAATCCCATTAGTGGAAAACCTGTTGATAGTATACCTATTGTAGAAACTTCTATGAGAGCTTTCAGTTTATAAATCGATGGGAAACAAAATATACTCAAAGACAGTGGTAGATATTCATTGCTAACATTGTATCTTTTGCTTTTAAAAGTCACATCATGGAGAACATCTATGAATGCAATGAAGATCAGTGTGGACAAATTCCAAATCTTAATGAGCTCAGGAGAACTACTGAAGTAAAATCCTATGAATGTCATGAGCGTGGAAAGGACTTCATACTTCACTCATCCCTTAAGAATCACATCCGATGTCATACAGGAAGCAAACCCTACCAATGTCAGGAATGTGGAAAAGCCTTCCACTTTCTTGCTTGTTTTCAGAAACATATAAAGACCCCCACTGAAGAGAAGCCCTATGAATGTAAGGAATGTGCCCAGGTCTTCAGTTGTTCCTCATTCTTTAGGGCACATATGAAGATTCACAGTGGGAAGGCGAACTATGAATGCAAGGAATGTGGGAAAGCTTTCAGCACTTCTTCATACTTCACAGAACATAAGCGAATTCATAGCGGGGATAAGCCGTATGAGTGTAAGGACTGTGGGAAGACGTTTAGTTGTTCGTCATCCCTCTCCAAGCACAAAAGAATTCATAGTGGAGATAAGCCATATGAATGCAAGGAATGCGGCAAGGCCTTTAGTTCTTCCTCTCACCTTATAATACATATCAGAATCCACACTGGAGAGAAGCCCTATGAATGTAAACAGTGCGGAAAAGCCTTCAGCGAATCCTCAAAACTAACGGTACATGTGAGAACACACACTGGTGAGAAGCCCTACAAATGTAAGGAATGTGGGAAAGCCTACAACTGCCCCTCCTCCTTGAGTGTCCATATGAGAAAACACACTGGGGAGAAACCCTATGAGTGTCTAGAATGTGGAAAAACTTTCTACCTTCCCACTTCCCTGAATACACATGTAAAAAATCAGAGCAGAGAGAAGCCTTATGAGTGTCAGGAATGTGGGAAGGCCTTCAGTTGCCCCTCGTCCTTTAAAGCACATGTGAGAGATCACACAGGGAAGGTTCAATACAAATGTAAGGAGTGTGGGAAGGTCTTCAGCCGTTCCTCATCCCTCACCGAGCACTTGAGAACTCACAGTGGAGAGAAGCCTTATCAGTGTAAGGAGTGTGGGAAAGCCTATATTAGTTCCTCCCATCTTACAGTTCATAGAAGAACTCATACTGGAGAGAAGCCTTATGAATGTAAGAAGTGTGGGAAAGCCTTTATTTATTTTTCAGCCCTTAGAATCCACATGAGAACACACACTGGGGAAAAACCATATGAATGTAATGAATGTGGGAAGGCATTTCGGCATTCCTCATACCTTACCGTCCATGCGAGAATGCACACTGGAGAAAAACCGTTTGAATGTCTGGAATGTGGAAAAGCCTTCAGTTGCCCCTCATCCTTTCGAAGGCATGTGAGAAGCCACACAGGAGAGAAGCCGTATGAATGTAAGGAGTGCGGGAAAGCATTTATCTGTCCAGCCTACTTTCGAAGACATGTGAAAATCCATGCTAGAGAAAACACGAAGCAATAGAATATACAACTACCTGAAAGGCTTTTTTTCAATCTTAGGCTACTTGCGAAGTCTCACTGGAGGCAACGCATGTGAGAAAGTAGGAGGTCATTGTTCATTCTTTCGACAAGTTGAAGTTACCTTTGTGAAACCTTGTGTATGTAAACTATGCTGTAAAGCTTTCCTGAACATCTCTTATTGCATACTAGAAAATTCATGCCAAAAAAAAAGATCACTTCCTCAGTCTTAAAACAGTCTGCTGGCTCTTTTTTTTCTTCTTTTTTTGCTGTTTTGTAATGAAATAAAAGGTGATAAATTTCCCTTTTTAGGTGCAACCAAATACTTTTTAGTTTGAGATGTGTTTGTTTTGGCTCTTGTATGAGAATTACTCTCAGTTTTATAAAGCCTTTTAGATTTGTTGGTCATTTGGAATATATGCAGTGAGTCCTTGACTTATAAGCTTTTGAGTTGTGAACTTTCACAACTGGATAAGACTCACTTTGTTAGCCTATAAGTGAATCCAACTTATGAGCAATTCTGTTGGAATGAAAGTTTTAAGTCATGGATTGACTATATGTATTTTGAGACAGGGTCTTTCAGGCATTGAACTCTGAGACTCAAGTAATCCTCAACTTTCCAAGTAGCTAGGACTACAAGAATATACCACTGTGCCTGCCTGAAGGATAGTTTTTCATCTGCAGATGTGAGGGTGATCTTCTAAACATTTTTTTTTTCAATTCTTACTGTTCTCTAAGTGTATAGTTACATATTATAGTATGGATGCTTTGATTTCTTTTCATTTGTGATGGCAGATGCTAAAAGTTGCCTACCTAATATTTCTTACTCGTCTTCCTTCATTGTTTTAAAATTAAGAGAACCCATAGTTTTTTGTTTTGCTTTCGTAGAGATTGAACCTGGAGCCTTGTGCATGCTAGGCAAGTGCTGTACTTGAGCTACACCTTCAGGCCATTTTATTTTTAATTTTGAGATAGGGTCTTTCTAAGCTTCTCAGGATGGTTTCAACTCTACAATCCTCCTTCCTCAAGCTCCCATATAGCTAAGATCAGAAGCATTCATCACTGAACTTGGATGTAGTTTTTGAGAATATCAATTTCACTATCAAAAGTTTTTCATGTGTAATGTTGCTTTTAGCAGGTATAAAGTATAAAGTTTCCAAATATATAAAATATATATATATATATATATATATATATATATATATATATATATGAAGATTCCGAAAGGATGGTCTCACGTGATACATTATTTTCATATTTTATTCTCTGTTTTTGCCTGTGGATGCAATTTGGATCCAGTATTTTGAATTTGAAAATTGTGTTATAGTTAGGGGATAGTTAGGGGCTTCACTTCCCAGAATGACGTTTGTAGTTCCGGTTTGCAGTTGTGTATCATAAAAAGTTGTATGAGATTTGGAAAGGAGAATTCAGTATGTATCTGTTCAGTAGGCCTACGAGACAAGTAGATGCACCATGACCCAGTGTGACTGGTTTTCAGCTACATTTCCTGTTGAACCCACTGATCCATACTTGCTTCAAACGGAACGTTTATTAAATGCCTGATTTCAGTGTCCTCAGAGGCCATAGCCCCATAGGCATCTCTATTAGCTCATCCATCAGGGCTGCATGCAGCTTCTTGGATTTCCTGGCAGATGCTGGCGGTGTCATTCCCATGCACATTAACTGCTTTCTTGGAATGGTCCCCATTGGGAGGTAGATTGCTGTCATGTGCCTAGCCCAATGCCACTGTGGATTTGATCATGAGGAAAGGTGCACCTGTGTAATCCTACAGTGGTTTCAGAAGCACATGGAGCTGCAAATAGCATGGCAATTTCCAATTCTAGATATAACTCAGGCAATTATCAGAAAGCTTTACTCCATTTAAGTGGAGGAAGTTGGTTTATTTTATTTATTAAAGAATTATTTTATTTATTAAGAATTTCATTGATTTTAATAAGGAGATAGCAATGAGACAGTTTCAAAACATGTTAGCAGAACAGCCACAATAATTAACACAATGCATATTGTTGTCTTCATTATTTTTTTCTTTCTATGGCCAGCTCAGCCTGCCCTGGGGGTGGGGCTAGTGCAACATGAGGTGCTGAAGATTGAACCATGGTCTCTGTGGTTGCTTAAGCTTGCCTAAGCAGGCACTTTAGATTACTGAGCCATCTTCCTGGCCCTTGTTGTCTTCATAGTAGTACATAAGAGTACAAGATGCAGACATAACTTTTCTAGACAAATATTAGCACAAACATTTCTCATTGAGCTAAGAGATAGTAGCTGTATGTACAGGCTATAGTCCATAATAATAGTGGGTTAGCAGCAGAGCTGGCAATGTTGGAAGCTGTTGACTTGAGCGTTTTACAGCTCAGCATATTAATATGGCTTTCCTTTTTACACTTCATGGTTAAACATTTCTGCTGGATGGTTAAGGGCAAGTTAAAGCAAGACCTGTATAACAAAAAATATAACTTTTGTATCTGAGAAGGTCAGTCAAATCCCCTCAGAGTTAACCTTGAAACCATGTACGGTGTTCTGTAGAACTTTTGTCCGTGTCAGCCATCTGGATGATCTATAGCCATTGCTTGACCAATTTGCTCTTGTGAAAGCCTGAGAGAATGTTTTCTCTCTAGGTGACTCTCCTTAGGCATACTGTGCATCATTGATCTCTTTCCTTTGTGGCCCCATAATCTCCTTAAGCAGAAAATTTGGGACACCACTGAGTTACATGATGTTACAGTTCACGTTCTCTTATGTCCTGAGTCCTCACTGACCTAGAGGTTCTAGGGCCAAAATATTGGATATATTTGTAGTCCTACTTTCTCTCTGATTTTTGGTGTGCACACTTACATTGTTAACCCTCTAGGAGATCTTAGTGATACTATTACCCTATAACGTAGGCACTTGAGTTAACGGCACTGTCTTTCTGAATATCAAACACCTTAGACTTAACATGGAATCCGTATTGTCCATGAATCATTGATATTCTAATAAATCCCTGTAGAATGTGATAAAACAATTACACAGTTTTACAAAGAAATTTAGAAATCTAACCATATACAAAGGATAGGTCAATCCTATGGCGTTTTCCCTTATCTCTTTTTCTCTTTTATTACCTTTTTAAAAAAAATAAATATTTACTTGAGGGAGAGCATAGCGATAAGACATTAGAAGCAGTGCACATCTAGAAGACCAGAATGACAGGCACTCCAAACATGGTTTTAGTATTACACATTGCTGTCCTCAGCGAAGTTGCTTACTTCACAGATATTAGCATATATATTTAGTCAGGGTGAGAATTGTACCAATTAACTAGTAGCTTCAAAAACCTGCTGGAGATCCTTAGGACCATTGTCTAGTTCATCCTGTGTGTATACTTGTATCGTTTTGCCCCTGCCATGATTCTTAACTGTTCTGTTTGCTGTTTCTTTGTTGTTTAATCCTCAAGTTCTTGATTTCCATTTAGCTGTGTTATGCCTTTCCATTTTTATTTCTTTTGAGTTCTTACACTAGGGACACTACATGATATTTACACATATAGGTCTAGTTTCACTTATGAGTATCTGTTCAAGATACATCCATTTACATATGAAGTCTTCGAATTTATCATTCTTTGTATTTTTATTATTATTATTTTTTTTTGTCTTTTTGAGACAGGGTCTCACTATGCAGTTGAGGCTGGCCTTGAGCTCACTTTTGTAGCCCAGGCTGGTCTCGAACTCGCACCAATCCTCCTGCCTCAGCCTCCCGAGTGCTGGGATTATTCTTTGTATTTTTAAAAATTTTATTTTAAAGAGAAAAAACAAAAATAAGAACAAAGACAAAAACAAAAACAAACACAAAACAATAAAAAGAAACATAGTTTCAAAAATGGAAAATTAACAGTGTTTGCTATATTACTTATTGCTATCATGAAATTTGTTGCTCAGATTACCATTTCATTCTTTATAGCTGAGTAATAATCCATTGTATAAAAACACCACATCTTTTTCGTCCATTCTTCAGGTGATGGGCATTCTAGTTGTTTTCAAGATTTGACTATCACAAGCTGTGCTGCTATAAACATAGGTGCACAGATGTCACTATGATAAGATATTTTCAGTTCTTTTGGGAAAATTCCCTGTAGGGGGATTGCTGGGTTGACTGGGATTTCCAGTCCTAGATTTTGAGGAGTCTCCACACTGATTTCCAGAATGGTTGCACCAATCTGCACTCCCACCAACTATGGAGAAGGGTTCCTTTGCCCCCACAGTCTATCCAGCATTTGGCTAACTTCTTGATGGTAACAATTCTTTCTGGGTTCTGATGGAATCTCGGTGTTGTTTAAATTTGTATATGTTGAGTAACCAATGGATGCTGAGCATATTTTCATATATGCAGTTGCCATTTTTATTTCTTCATTTAAAAAGTGTATATTCATCTCAGATACCCATTTTTCAATTGGGTCTTTGAATATTGGCAGCCTGAATTTTTAAAATTCTTGATGTTTTCTAGATAGAAAGTCATTATCAGAGGGATAGTTAGATATAGTTTTTTTTTAACCAGTTTGTGGGTGTTCTTTTCACTCTGTTGGAGATTTGTCTTGAAGTGTAGAAATAGTTCAAAAAGATGAGATCTCACCTGTTGATTCTTTGAAGTATTTTTTGTGCAGTTTGGCTTTTGTTCATGGGCTCTCTACCTACTCTTATGTCTTTAAGATTTCTACTTACATTTTCGTACAGAAGATTTAGTGTTTATATTGTAATATTTATATCTTTGATTCTTTTTCATAGTAGCTTTGTTCCTGGTGATAGATAGTGGTCTAGTTTTATTCTTTGGCATGTGGAAAGCCAGTTTTTCCATTGCTATCTATTAAAAAGGCGATTCTTGTTCCAGTGAGCTTGTTTGGCCCCAGTATCAAAGGTAAGGTGGCTGACTGTGTTTGAAGTTGTGTCTACATCTTCTAGTCTGTTCCACTGATCCACAGGTGTGTCTATGTACTGATATGATGCCGATTTTGGCACAGTAGCTTTATGGTAAAATTTCAGGTCAGGGATTGTGATACCTTCTGCCTTTCTGTTATTCTCAGGGTTGCTTTTGATATTCTAGGTCTCTTCTGGTTCCACATGAATTTGAGAATTTTTTTTCTCTAGCTCTGTTAGGTTTATTAATGGTATTTTAATTGGAATTGCACTGAATCTGTAAAACAATTTTGAGTGTATGGCCATTTTCACAATGATGGTTTTTCCTATGCAGGAACATGGAATACTTTTTCCATTTTCTCAAATCCTCTTTAATCTCTTTACTCAGAGAACCAGAGAAAATTTTCACTGAGTATTCAGAATAATTTTCACTGTATAAACCTTTTATGTCCTTTATGAGATTAATTCCTAAGTATTTAATTTTTTGAATGTTATTGTTAAAGGTGTGGTTTCCCAATTTCTCTCTTAGTGTGTTCATTGTTTGTACAAAAATGCTAGTGATTTTTGGGTGTTGACTTTGTGTTGTACTATGTTGCTGAATTTGGTGATTAAATCTCCAAGACTTTTGGTGGAGTTTTTGGGGTTCTTTTTATTTTTTTTAAAATTATTTTTTATTTTTTAAAATTTATTTTATTTTTTTTTTCTTGTTTCAGAACTTTTGTTTGTTTTTATTTTTGGTTTTTTGTTGTATTTATTTTGTTTGTTTTATTTTTATGGCCAGCTCAGCCTGCCCTGATGGCAGGGCTGGTGCAGCACGTGGTGCCGGGGATCGAACCGCGGTCCCTGCAGCCACCTAAGCTTTCCTAAGCAGGCACTTTAGACCACTGAGCCATCCT
>PVJA010042619.1:0-17200 GCA_004027025.1 Myocastor coypus | reverse complement strand
TATTTATTTATTTATTTATTTATTTATTTATTTATTTATTTTTCTTTGTGGGACCAGGGTTCAAACTCACGACCTTACACTTGCCAGGCAGGCACTTGTGCCACAGAGCTATCTCCCTGCCCCCAAACATTCATCAATAGTAAAATCACAAATAATAAATAAACTATAGTATAATCACACACTAAAATACTGCATAATAATGAAAAATAATAAATTAGTTATATGCAATAATATGTCATTATTAAAGTAAAATTTTGATTTTTTAGTATATTTAGGACAGGGTCTACAGGATCTCACTACATGGATCGGACTCATAGTGATCCTCTTGTGTTCAGCCTCCCAGGTACTGGGATCATAGATGCAACTCACCACACCCAGGCTCAATCCTCCTGTCCCCTGAGGGTGGGGCCGGCATAGCATGCTGGTGATCAAACCCCGGTCCCTGCATGTGCCTAAGCAGGCACTTTAATCTGCTGAGCTATCTGGCCAGTCCTAAAATAATATTTCAGACTGGGGATATATCTCAGCAGCACAGTGCCTGCCTTGCAAAACCAAGGTCATGAGTTTGATTCCTAGCACCAATAAATAAGTAAATAAAAAAATAAAATACAAAATGTTCAGTGGAAGATCAAGACACAAGACAGTGAATGCAGTATAATTCAGGCAAAATATTGCTGACCATGTAGGGATATGTGTAGATGTGGACACGTGTAGATGTGGCCAGTCAAAAGACAAAGCAAAGCAATTAGCTTTCTAATGAGCTTTGCTGACCATAAATTTGCAAACTGCCTCTGACTGGTATGGACGTGATCAAAAGGAATTGCTGGGAAGCTTTTGGGTAATGGGGATGTTCTATTATTTGACCTAATAATAGCTGCACTGGCACTTTCCCTGTTATTATTGTAAGTTTATGGCATACTTATATTTTGTGTACATTTAGGTTTATAAATTATACATAATTGAATGCTTTAAGTGTTTCTCATGCATGCAAGAGCTACTCGGTCATCTCCAGCTCATAATAAACTCTTTTTCCCAACCACTACCTCCCAGCAATGTTCTCATTCTCTCCCAGTGTTATTTATATGTAAAAAATACTTCAGTATCACATCTGTCTCTACATATGGGCTATTCCTCCACAGGAGAGAAAGCACACTGAGGATTGACGTCAGACCCAATTCCATTCCACATAACTCTCTAAAAATGATCCTTTGGATAAACACTTCAGGAAGCAGCCTTTTCTCATCTGAATACCTACTCTGCAGCTCCCAGGAACTGTAAGAACATGAAAGAAGTTTCTTAAAAAAAGGCTTTACAAGGGCCTTGCCCTTTTCTTTTTACAACACTTTACAGGGCCATGCCCCTGTAATCAGTAGACCTAGCACGAAGCAGAGATTTTTTTTTTTTTTTTTGTCTTTTTTGAGACCTGGTCTCACTGCACAGATCAGGCTGGCCTTGAGCTCACTTTTGTAGTCCAGGCTGGTCTTGAACTTGCACCGATCCTCCTGCCTCAGCCTCCCGAGTGCTGAGATTACAGGCGTGCGCCACCATGCCCAGCTCGAAGCAGAGATTTTTTTGGTCCCGTGCTTAACCTCTTTCAAGGAGAAGCCTTTGGCATGACATTTCCACATCTGACTTCAGTCTGTCTTTTTCTGATGAGGAAAACTACAGATCCGGCCATCAAGATCTGGTGAGGGATACAGAGCCTAACAGAGGAGTGAGTGCTAACTAACTGAACACCCAACTACACCAGTCAGCTGAGGCTTTAAACATCATATTATCTGTAAGTTAATTCTGCTTAAATTCTAGGTAAAAGTCTTAGATACTAAGGCTAATGCTAATCATGTTAATTGAAATACTAATCCATTAAAAACTTGACCTCTTTTTTATCCTTTCTGGGAAGCAATTGCTAAGAAGTAAAACACACAAGGACGAAGGCTTCTAGAAAACAGGGATGAGCTGGGCGTGGTGGCTCACGCCTGTAATCCCAGCACTGGGAGGCTGAGGCAGGAGGATTGGTACAAGTTTGAGGCCAGCCTGGGCTATAAAAGTGAGTTTAAGGCCAGCCTGAACTGCATAGTGAGACCCTGTCTCAAAAAGACAAAAAAAAACAAACAAACAGGGATGAACAATGGCAGATTCCTCATTACAGGAAAAATAAGGTTTTTAAAAAATCTCCTTAAAGGAGTTTTTAAAAACTCCTTAAAGGAATTTAAGGTCAGCAGGCCTACATGCTGGTCTGGTCACTGCCACAAACTAGGTAGGGACCCAGACTGATTTAAGAGTTTTACAGTGCAATATCTTCTTATGCAAAATATAATACTGCTTATCTCAAAAAGTTCTAATGATTTAAAAAGATAATTATTCAAATACAACTTCTAAACTACACGGTATTACACAAATAGATGGAATGTTAGAATCTTTGATAAGATCTATAAAATGAGAGAATTTAACTGATAGAGAAGGATTCTGGAGCATTAGAGCCCATTAAAATGAATTATTCTTGTCTCAACTAGATGGGGTCTACTGTCGCTTCAAGCTAAACCTAACATGTAGGATGAAAGGGCTACAACAGTCCCAAATTTGTAATGAATTAGTAGCACCCCCTAAATGATACCAAAACCAATCCTCTGGGCATCATCAAGGCATATGTTAAATACATATTTTGAGAACCCTAAACCAGATGATATGAAATTGTTGCTTGAGTGATACAGATGTAGTTCAGTGGCAAAGTGCTTGCTGAGCATGTACTAGACCCTAGGTTCAATCCCTAGCACCACCAAAAAACAACTACCCCCAAAAAATTTCTATAAGACATGTTCCTGTTCTTACACTTATAATTCAGGTCAAACAATAACACTGGCAGGCCAGCCAAATAGCTCAGTGGATTAAAGCACCTGCAAGTAGGTGCAGAGGCCAGGGGTTCAATCCCTGGGCCTGATGTGCCGCTAGCCCCAGTCCCACCACACTGAGACTGTAATTGAGACTGGGTGTGGTGGTACATGCTTGTAATCCCAGCTCCTGGGAGGCTGTAAACAGGCGAATCATTATGAGTCCAATCTAGTAATGAGACCCTGAACACCCTGTAGACTCTTCCCTAAAAAACACAAAAAGAAAAAAAAGGGTTCAGAAAGTAGGCCTTAGAAGCAAGCAGATTTCTAGTTTCATTTCAGATTGGAGAGGTAGCTCAGTCTAGGACACAGGAGGCCTAGGCTCAATTCTCAGTAGGGGAGAAAAGAAATACAACCTCCAAACCAAAAAACCATACACACACACACACACACACACACACACACACACACACACACAAATAACACTGGAATATATGGCATACAGACAGTAGGTATTATAAAAGCAATTAGTTCAGGAATGGAGATCACTGAGAATTAGAATAGCTGAAAAGATTTCCTGAAAAGGTTAATGTTAAGGAAAAAAGCCAACTTGGATGGTGCATGCCTGTAATCCCAGCATTCCATTCTGAGAGGATGAGGAGGAGGATGACAACTTGGGCAGCTTAGTCACAACCTAGCCAGACCTGATTTCAAAATTAAAAAAGGACTGGGAATGAAGCTCAGTGCAAAGGTTCTGGGCACAATCCTTGGCCATACACACACACACACACACACACATTAAAGAACAGAAAACAGGCCAGGGAGATAGCAGTCTAAGCGCCTTTCTGGCAAGCAAAAGAACCCAGGTTTAATCCCTCACTACATGCCATGCTGGCCTTGCCTCAGGCCCACCAAACTGATCACTGAAACTGAGTGTGATGGCACACACCTGAAATCCCAGTGCCAGGAGGCTGAAATCAGAGAATCATTATGAGCTGTGCAGGGAGACCCTGTACCAAGTGAAGAAGAGAAAGAAGAAAGATGAAGATGAAGGTGAAAATAAAGTAGAAGAGAACAGAAAACTAAAGGCCAAAATGAACATGAGCAGGGAGGGCTTCATGGAGAGGAGGTGGATGAATATCTCCTGGTCCCAAAAAGTGCATGCTAAGAAAGAAAACCAGACTCTGAGGGCTTGATTATGGGGGATGCAAATGAGGAAGAACTAGATCTTAACTATGAGCAATCAGCCAAGTAGCAAAGTGATGAAAATTTGGTCTTAGAAAGAGAAGTCTAGCCTGGGACAGAGAAGAGGGTACTGCAAGAAAAGTCAAAGCCACGATGCTACTTGCTAATGTAGTATCCAGATGCGAAATGATAAAATATCTTCTTGAATTTCTAAGTAGTAAAAATGAAAAAAGAAGAAAAGCCTATTTAAAAGAAAATCAATGAAACCAAGATATCTAACAGAGGAATCTGGAAGGAAAGGGGGCTGCAGTGAAGAGTTGGTTTTGGTGAGACTAAGGAGAGAGGGCTGCTTGCACCTGTGTCTACTGAAACTGGACGCTATGCTCACGTGATGGCAATAAAGCCAATGTGACCACAGCGCTGCTTTCCGGAACACTTTCACTGCTTATTTCATATGTTCCTACTCCTACTTCAGATTTCAGCTAAAAATTATTTCCTTAAAGAAGATATCATTGACCACTTAAGCTTGAGCAAGTCTCCATATTACATGTGCTCCCAGCAACCAAAACTTTATAAAACCAGTTCTTAATTACAATTTATGACTCAGTTGAGAAGCTCAGTATAACCGCCATAAAGTCTGGGACCACATCTATCTCGGCCAGTCCTATATTCCAAACCCCTGCACATACCAAGTACCCCTCACAGGGGCTAAACAAATATTCAGTAAAGGTACACGATGCATGGAGAAAGCGAAAAGATGCGAGAAGAGGGAAGAGAGGGTGAAAGGCAGGGAAAGAGCAAGAAGGGAACAGGGAGGAATAGGCCGCCACAGATGAAGCTTGACACATGTCTATCATACTAGCCTGAAGGGTGGGAGGTTCAAGAACAGAAGGGACCACTGGAGAGGAGGCAGAAGTAGAAAAAGACAAGTTTCAGAGATGAGGTGGAGAATGGGTTTCTGAGAAGACTGCAGACTCAGGAAAGGTAACTAGGATGGGTTCAACAACTATAGCAAGTAAGTCCGGGCATGGTGGAGTGCATCTGTAATCCCAACACTTGGGAAGCACGAAACAGGAAGATCACTATGAGTCGGAGCTGCACAGTGAGACCCTGCACATAAACACACACAAATTATAGCAAGTAAATTTGTTGCTGTTAGAATGCTATGGGCATGCCGGGCGTGGTGGCTCATGCCTGTAATCCCAGCACTCGGGAGGCTGAGGCAGGAGGATTGGTACAAGTTCGAGACCAGCCTGGGCTACAAAAGTGAGCTCAAGGCCAGCCTCAACTGCATAGCAAGACCCTGTCTCAAAAAGACAAAAAAAAAAAAAAAAAAAGAATGCTATGGGCAGTGGGGAGACAAGAAAAAGAATTATCAGTCCAAGCTCCTATTCTCATCCCTAGACAGCTGAATGAGTTCAAGCACTAGTAAACTATTAAGTCCATGAAACACTAGAAAACTACCCTAATAACATTTGGCTCATTAGTATATTTTACAGAATATAAAATTTAAGAGAGGCTCAAACTCATCCCATTATAAGGGGCTCACTTCCTCAACAATGGCATTGGTCTACTGGGATGCCCCACTTCCAAGGTCACAACACCACAAGGTCATTTCCAAAGCACGAACTTTGAGGCACACACTTGAGACATAACTTTAAGCCAAATTCAAAAGGATAGTCCATGCTTTTCTCAATGGGTAAGATATAAAAGACAATCAAACTCAAGTCTACAAACTTGTTGTTGCCTATTGTAGTGGTTGATACAATGTGTCAACTTGGCTCAATAACTCAGCGGCCTGGTTCCCCGTTGGTGGGAGCCCCACTCTGGGGTACAGTTGGTTCCTTCCTGGAGCGTGATCAGGGCCTGCCTAGGATATGATTGGCTTTCTCCCTAGAGCAGGATCAAGGACCCATCCTGGAGTATGACTGGCTCTACCCTGGAGCGCAATGGGCCCAGGTCAGAATGATTGAACACAAAAGACTTTTTCAAGGACTGAAGAAGGAGTCAACACTTCACTTCTTCAGAGAAGCTTCAGTCTTCGCATTCAGACTGGACTTCATCGTCTGGCTTGCAGCGCAGACTCTTCAGCCTCCAGCTTGGATCTTTCACCATCTGTCATAGACTCTTCAGCATCCATTACAGACACTTCAGTCTTCCATCGCAGACCCATCAGCCGACAGAGACTTACATGGAGTGCTGCAGTGAAGTCCAGACCTCGGGATTGAATTCTTCAGTCCAGAGCATGCAGACGCCCTGTGCGCGCTTCCTCATCTGACTCTGTGGCTGACTATTGTAAGCCAATCTTATAATTCCTTATAGATTGTACACTTTGTGTTAATATTCATTCCTTATATCTATTCTGTTCCTCCAAGTAAAACCCTGACCAATACACCTATAAAGAACTCAAACCAGGCATGGAGGTGCACAACTGTATGTTTTTTTGTACCAGAAATTGAACTCAGGACTTTGCATTTGTCAGACAGGTATACCCCTGGCCATGAGCTACATATTCAGTTTAAGGCCAGCCTGAACTAAATAGAGACAACCTTTAAAAAAAAAAAAAAAAAACTTTCTCTAAGAAGACATCTTTCAATGCCATTTTTAGCCACATTTGTACATGGATTGCATTAGCAAGCAACCCTAAAACAAACTGGAGGCCTGGGGATGCAGGTAAGTGACACAAGCGCCTGCCTGACAAGCATGAGGCCCTGTGTCTAATTCTGGTACCAAAACTAAAAACAAAACAAGTACTTGAAGCATGTCACTCTTCAAAATAACCATGGAAAAGTAAAATATAATACAGTAATGCTCTGTAACCCCTGCCTTTAAATGCTGTCCTTTAAATCTATGCAATATTTGCATTTGCATCAGGAAATGGAACCCTAAATAGTCTGCTTCTATTCCTGATTTGGGAAAGTCACATAAACTAGCTGGCGAGGTCTAACCACCCCTAAACATCCTGGACTAAAACTCATCAAGCATTCTCTCAACTCTAAAAAAGGATCACTGAAGAGAAACTAATTTTGTCACAACTGTAAATACACTACACATTACTGACTCTACTCTAAACTACTAGTATTTGTCATTAGTTATATTTCCAAATTGAAAGCCAGCCCCGTATTAGATGTAACAAATACACAGTCTGTCTTTTATGCTGCCAAGAAAAGAAAAGCGTATGTCTTACTTCTAGTACTGAACATAGTTGAAGATACACATTTGTCATGAATGGCAAACACCAAAGAAAAGCAAGATCACTGGGTTCTCTTATTGTGTTGATTTCAAGGAGCTACTTAAAACTAAGATATTATCACTGTTAAATATGGAAAGAGGTAGTAAAAAGTTGTGTGGGCTTGCATGCTAGAGGAATTGTGCATTTTTACAAGACTTCTTTAACTCCAAAGTGCTTTATCAATATAAAAGATATGATTTGGGAGTTTGTCACATGTCACACAGACTGAGCCCAGAATTATCTTTCTTCATCATTGCCTTCCTGGTGACTAATCCCATACCTGGCTTATCTCAACCAGTCGAAAAATGCTTGTGGAAAGAAAAAAGGGTCAGTGGCTACCCAAGAAGGCTGAACAGCTATCCTGAAGCTGGGAGCTAACAATACAGAAAGATTTGACAGCTCTTTTCCTTCTGCTATTGTTTGGATGTTGTTTGTCCCTCAAAACTTCCTGTGCTGCAAGTTTAGTTCTCAGCAGGTACTGTTAGAAAATAGAACCTTTGAGGCATGGGGCCTCATGGGAGAGCCACAGGCTAATTGGGGGTGTGCCACTGGAAGGTCTGGGACCTCAGTCTCTCCTCAGCTTCCTGTTTGGCAATATGATCTCTTCCTCCCACACAAACTCCAGTCTCTGCCATCTCCATCAGATGATACAAGATAATACAAGAGTCCCCTTGCCAGAGCCTGCACCATAATGTTCAAACTTCTGTTCTCCAAATGTATGTGTTATGGAAGCTTGTGGGTTAGCTCAGTGGTTTAAGTGTCTATGCAGGCAATCCCAGTCAGACATAGGGGATGGCAGTTCAATCCCTAGACCTATCCTTGAGGAAGCCTAAACCAGCCGCGGGGGGGGGGGAGTCCTTCCTAAAAGTATGCGCTAAATGAAATTATCTTCATAAAAAGTTAACACACTGGGGGCTTTCCAGGTAGCTCCGTTGGTTAAAGTACATGATTCAGCAAAGTCTCTCAGGCACCAGGGACCAAGGTTCAATCCCCAGCCCCACATGGAGCATGAGACCTGCCCTTAAAGTAGGCTCAGCCAGCCAGCAAAAAAAAAAAAAAAAGTTAACATGCCTCAGCTATTTCATTATAATAACAACCCCCCAATACACTTCCCTTCTGTAATGATGTATCAAACATCATTAATCAATTATAGCATTCTTCTATTGAGTTGATAAAATCTTAACTCAATGGCATAAGCATTTGCCTGGCAAGCTCAAGGCCTCGAGTCAGATCCCAGTACCACATGCCGTGCTTGCCCCAGAACTGGGGACAGAGGTACACATCTGTAACCCCAGCACCAGGGAGGCTGAGACAGGAGGATCACTACAAGTTCAAACTTTGGAGTGAGATTCTGTATCAAAAAACTAAAATAAATAAATAAATAAATGATAGATAAGATAGATAGATAGATAGATAGATAAAATCCCATCAACCATGGGTCTAGTCAGCAAATACTGAATGATTAGTAATGTAAAATGAAACTATTTGCTGCCAGGTAAAGAGGAGAAGGATGAGGAGGAAGAGGAGGGACTAGCTGCACAGATTCTATTACATAAGAAATAGGAAATACAAATAATTTAAAGAGCAAAATAAAAGATGATAGGAAACAGAAAGGCTGATTTCAGAGATGGAAAGGGATCTGGGAATGGCAGCAAGAACAGAAAGCCAAGAGGGTAAGAAGAGGGGAAAATGATTAAGATGCATGCTGGGGATGTAGCTCAGCAGCACAGTGCCTACCTCTCAAGGTCCTGACATGGAGTCCCAATGCAAAAAGATGCAATATGCTTCAAGATGAATATAATTATTATGAATCACAAACATACCAATAAAAATGTTCTTAAAAGTAAAGAAGCTGGGTGTGGTGGCGCACCCTTGTAATCCTAGCACTCGGGAGGCTGAGGCAGGAAGATCGGTGAGAGTTCGAGACCAGCCTGAGCTACAAAAGTGAGCTCAAGGCCAGCCTGAACCGCATAGTGAGACCCTGTCTCAAAAAAAGACAAAAAAAAAAAAAAGACAAAAATAAATAAATAAATAAAAAAAAATAAAAAAAAATAAAGAAAGCACAAGCCTGTGATCCCTGCAATTGGGAAGTTGAGGCAGGAGGATGGTGCGAGTTCAAGACCAGCCTGGGCAACAAAAGTGAGCTCACAGCCAGCTTCAACTGCATAGTGAGACCCTGTCTCAAAAAGACCAAAATAAATAAATAAATAGATAGATAGATAGATAGATAGATAAACATGGGAATGACAAGTTGGAAAGGAAGATAGGAAATGAAGAGAAGGGGAGGAGTGGGAAGGGAGAAGATGGAGAAGAAAGGAAGGAAGGGAGAGAAAGAAAAAAGGAAATACATGAAGATGGAACTGTAGCTTAAGAGAAGTCTCAGTCTTCAACAACATATTTCAAATTAAACAAGCCTCCCACTTTAAACTGTAGTCTAAGGCTGAATGCACTTGTGTATGTCTGCAATCCTAGTATGGATTGTGAGTTCTAGGCTAGCCTTGACCACATAGTAAGATCCTGTCTCAAAACCAACTAACAAAGGGGGTGGGGGAGGGTGAGGAAGAAACCAGCAGCAAGATCATGTACAGGGACAGACTCCTTGTGATGAATGTTACCATTATGTGTCCCTTAATATACCAACTAAGGTAGGCATGGTGGCATACACCTATAATCACAGTACTTCAGAAGCTGAGGCAGGAGAATCCCAGTAAATTTGAGGCCAGCATGGACACCATAATGGGCTCGAGGCCAGCCTGAACTGCACAGTGGGTTTCAAATAAATAAATAAACAAACAAACAAATAAATAAATAAATAAAATGTGCCAATAAAAGGTAGAAAACAAAACAAACAGCAACAACAAAAAAGCCCCAACCAACACAAAGCCTCCCCCTTAAAAAAAAAATGCAGACTTGGAAACTGAGAATTCACCAAAAATTGTGGAGTTTCTTTTGTTTTCAACAATAAATTCAGGTTTTCTTTCATAAATTTTACTTTTAAAGTATCAGTTTATAGAAAATATCTTAAAATATATCCAATATAGAATAAAATCCATCAATATTTTTTAAATTTTTTTTATTTATTTGATACAGGGTCTCACTGTGCTGGGATTACAGGAAAGCAACACCATGTTTGGTTCCAGGGCTAGTACAACCTGAATTACCAGGGATTGAACTTGGGTCCTTGTGCTTGCCAGGTAGGTGCTTTGACCACTGAGCTATTTCCCCAGCTCTCAATAGTCTTTTTAACTAAAGTCACTGTCATTGGCATGCTGAATTCATGCATCTATAATATTTGAATGGCAATGGAACACCTATCTCTGACAAAACAAAACAAAAAGAGGGAAGAAAAATGAAGGCTATTTTGTAGTGAAAACAAAACAAAACAAAACAAAACAGGTAGATATACAGCTACTTTCTCTTAGTTCACTGGGAAGAAAGATTTGTACTAATAATGTTTAGACAAGATATCATGTCTGGGGGCAACCCTCTCGGGTCCCACTCCTGTTCCAGATCTCGAATAGAAGCTTTGTTTCTTCTGATAAATCTATTCTGCTCATAAAAAAAAAAAAAAAAAAGATATCATGTCTGCATCTTGTACTCTGAATACTACAAAGACAAGATACAATGTATTAATTATTGTAACTGTCCTACTAACCTGTTTTGAGACTGTCTCATTGCTATTTCTTTCTTTTTTTTTTTTTTTGCTATTTCTTTCTTACTAAAACTAATAAAATAAAAGGAAGGCTCATTAAATACTGAATTAGAAAATAAAAAATAAATCACACAACTTTTATAGAAGTTGCACTTTACAATTAAATGGAACTATATATAAAGGCACATATCAATTTCTATCAATTTTTTTTCTATTTTTTCTTTAAGGTTTTTATATTTTCATTATAATTAAGAGCGGACAGGAAGACAAATACATAGACATCTTCCCTTTAGAAGCTTGTTACCTAATATGAACAATATTAGATACACAAATTTTACATGGCATTACACCAATAGGATAAAGTCATTGTAGTGCAGCACAAATGAAAACATAGTGATGGGAGGCTGAGGCAAGAGGAGTGCTGTGAGTTCAAGGTCCGGTGAGCTACACAGTGAGTTCAAGGCCAGACTGAACTGCATAGGGAGACCCTGTCTCAAAAAAAACAAAGCAAAACAAAACAAAAATAATGGGAATTTTCAGTGATCCAGAGTTAGCAAAACATGCTCCCAAAATTTGTATTATAATTTTCTCAGTTTAGTCAGCAGCTAAATGACATTACCTGCTCCTGCTATACATTTTATAATTTCGCTGTACTTTTTGTTAGTGCGTATTGCTTACACAGATTACGGGTTTCATCTTGGTGGATGGGTACTTCCACAGCTCTCAATATCAAAATAGAATATTTTGATCGTTTTAGACTGCCCACTCCCTGCCCTGTCCTCTCCCCTATTTCACATTTTTGAAGGGACTCAATGTTGCTCACACTTACCCACCCTTGTACTCCCTTCCCCTCTCCCTCACTTTCTTTTGCTGCCATCTAAGAGCAGTCTCACTTCTACATTTTTGCCATCTTTTTAGAGTCGGCATTTATCTTTCTGAGTCTGGCTTAGTATGCTCAACAGTCTTCTGATACATTTATTTTTCTGTCAATGACAAAATTTAATTGTCCTCAGTGCTGAGTAACACTCCACCATATACATACAGCATGGTTTCTTTATCCATTTATCTGTTGATAGGTACATAAGCTGGTTGCACATATTGGCTATTATAAATCATGGTGCAACAAACAGGGATATGTAGGTGTCCCTGAGGTACCATGGGTTTAATTCCTTCAGGTATATATCAAAAAATGAAAGGGATGGATGGCATGGTAGCTCTCATTTTCTGAAGAGCCACCATACTGATTTCTGCAGTGGTTGTACCAATGTAGACTCCCACACCCCGCCAGGAGGGTTCCTTTCTACTCGTGTCCTCACCAGCATCCACTGTTTCCTGTATCGCTGATAACAGCCATTCTGACTGAGGTGAGACAGAATCTCAATGTAGTCCTTTTTTTTTTTTTTTGCAGGATCAGGGATTGCACTCAGGACTTTGTGCTTGCCAGGCAAGTGCTTATTTTACTGAGTTGTCTCCCCAGCCCCTTTCAATGTAGTTTTGGTTTGCACTTCCCCATGTTTGACTTAAGACAAGAGACTGTCTTTATAAAACCAATCTTTTCACATTTACTTTCTTTCTTTTTGACCTGCTAAGCCCACTCTGAGGGTAGAGCTGGTGCAGCACATGGTCCCGGGAATTGAACAGCAGTCCCTGTGCTTGCCTAAGCTTGCCTAAGCAGGTGCTTTAGATTGCTGAGCTATCTCGTCAGCCTCATGTTTACTTTCAAAAGAATGAAAATTCAACAGATGAAGCTCTACATAGGTCAATTTTTTTTTTTTTTTTTTGAGACAGGGTCTCACTATGCAGTTGAGGCTGGCCTTGAGCTCACTTCTGTAGCCCAGGCTGGTCTCAAACTCACACCGATCCTCCTGCCTCAGCCTCCCGAGTGCTGGGATTACAGGCGTGCGCCACCACGCCCGGCTACATAGGTCAATGTTTGCATGAAATTATGAGATTATGTCTTGTGTCTGGTTTGAAATGAGTTAGTTTTCCATAAATTACACTGACTGGGGAATTCAGAATCATCTGTGTGAAATACATAAAACAAAGCTAAAAGAAAAGTGTTCCATCTTCCTAAAGTGTAACAGTTTTGTTAAGAAATCAGCTATGATGCAAATGTGCCATTACTAATCTCTGCCAATAGACATTAGTAACAAAAGACAGAAGACAACCAGGCATGATCCTCACTATCCAGGAACTACAACCTAACAGCCACCCTGAAACTTAAATAGACCTTGAAAAAGATGGTATCACTTCAGTCCTAATCAATCTGTTACTAACAGGGTTTGAGGAGGCCTCTCTTTAGTTAAGAGCTAAAGTAGATTGAGTGAAGGGCTATGTCACTGTTCTAGTTAATTTTTCTTAAAACAGCTTCTTTGTGTAGCCTTAAGTTAGGTACTTTGAGGATTTCAAAGACTAAGGACAAATATGTCAACCTTCATTCTTAAATAACATACAATGCAGTGGCGATCACAGTTACACAGGCAAGCATATCTGAACAAATGAAACAGGGAACAAGGGAAAAAATGCTCATTTCTAATTAACTAAAAACCAGAAAGCCCAAATCATTCCACTTTCCCTAACCAATACATGGCTTCTCATCCTTCAACCCTTCATATATGCTACTCCTTTTAACTAAAATGTCAATTTTTCCTTCCTATGTCAGAGAATCCTCAAATTATCCTTTAAGGTCTAGCTCCTACGCCATCGCCATCTCTTAAGGAAGCTACTGTCAAGTAGAGGAGGAGGAAGAGTTCTCTGTGCTCCAGCAGCATATTAGGGTGCTCGTTACACTTTACTATCTTAGGCTTGCCTGTCCTCGTGGATGCTGAAGGCAAGACCTGTGTCTTTTTCTAAAATCACTATAGGTTTATCAAAATAATGTATGTGCACAATTAAAAAGTTAAGTAGCAGAAGAAACTACTTATGAAAAAGTAGTTTTCATAAAGCTCTCCTTAATCACTTGGTCCAGCTTCCTAGAGACAACTATTCACAATTCATCCAGCTGTTTCTCCTGATAGCTTAAAAAAAAAAAAAAATCAAACAATAATATATACTAACTTGATGTGATACTCAAAACATCCTGGTATGGATCTTTTTTTTTTTTTTTTTTAAAGTTTCATTTACTTATTTGGTACAGGGTCTCACTACACAGCTTGGACTTGTAATGATTCTCCTGTCTCAGTCTCCATTGTGCTGGAATTACAAGCATGCGCACCACACCTGGTCTTGGTAGTTGGATTGGTGCTGGACCAGCAAGGAATGTGGCGTGTGATACTGGGGATCGAACCCAAGTCCTCACACTGGCCAAGCAAGTGCTTAGACTGCCACACTATCTCCCCAGACCTGGATCTTCTCTTATTAATTATTTTGGATAATTTTGTGTGCTTTCACTCTGAAAACTGCTGGGCATGGTGGTACATGCCTGTAATTCCAGCACTTGGGAGGCTGAGGCAGGAGGATCAGTGCAAGTTTGAGACCAGCCTGGGCTACAAAAGTGAGCTCTAGGTCAGCCTGAACTGCATAGAGAGACCATGTCTCAAAAAGACAAAAAGAAAAAAAAAAATCTGAAAACTGTCATCTTTCAGTTCTGAGAGTTTTTCTCACATGAGAAAAACTGCATCTGTTCTCTTTTTAGGCTCCAACTAGCTAAATGCTGGGTCCCTGATTTTATTATTCCTTTTTTTCTTTTTTGAGACAGGATCTCACTACACAGTTTGTTTGTTTGTTTTTGGAGGGGGTTGCTGGCTGAGGCTGCCTTAAGGGCAGGTCTCATGTTCCATGTGGGGATGGGGATCGAATCTCAGTCCCCAGTGCCTGGGAGACTTTGCTAAATCATGCGCTTTAACCAACTGAGCTACCTGGCAAGCCCCTGCACTATGTAGTTTATGCTGCCCTCAAACTCACCATGATCCTCCTGCCTTAGGCTCCTCAGTGCTGGGATTACAAACTTCCGTCCCCACATCCAGCTTGTTACTTTCCTTGTATCCTAGCTCTTTGTTCTACTGATATTATGGTATGGAAGACTGATTCATCCACTGATTCAAAGGTTGGGGGTCTCTGTTGCTCAAGAGATTCCTGCCACATCCTCCTCAGTAGCTTGTGCTATGGAACACACCACTGCTCCCAGCTTTCTGCTGACTGAAAAAAACTCAACACCTTTTCTAGACACTCTTATTTCCAGATGGGTTACTTTACAAAGCATTTATTTCTCTTTTATGAATCCTGAAATTTTGACTCTATCAGGGAACACTGATTATAGAAGTTCAAATTTTATCCCATCCTATATATTTTTTTTGTGTTTCTTTTCATTTCTCCCTTCTCCATCCTGGCCCCAAATAAAGCACAGATAGTTATGCTTTGCCATCCTTTTTTATTTTTAGCACATACTCAGAGACAATAAAAAAAACTGGATGAATGGGTTAATGAATAACTTGATGAAACGACAGGATGAAAACCATTTAAAAATGATTAAGGGGCTGGCCAGATAGCTCAGCAGATTAAAGTGCCTGCTTAGACAGACAACAGGGACCAGTTTGATTCCCAGTGTGCTGTCAGCCCCGCCCCCAGGGAACAGCTGAGATTGGGAGTGGGGACACATGCCTGTAATCCCAGCACTTGGGAAGCTGAAAATGGGAGGATCACTAGGAGTCTGATCTGTGGAGTGAGACCCTGAAGACCCCGTACTAAATACGTTAAAAAAAAAGATTTAAGAATGTCTTAAGAATGAAGGCCAGGTGTGGTGGCCATGCCTGTAATCTCGGCACTCTTGAGGCTGAGGCAGGAAGACTGTTGTGAGCTGAGACTAGCCTGGGCTGCAAAGTGAGCTCAAGGACAGCTTAAAATATATAGTGAGACCCTGTTTTCAAAAGGCAAAAAAAAAAAAGGGCAAAAAATGAAAATGCAATTGAAGAATGGAGATTAACATTATTGTGCTACTAAGATTCTAAGATTCATAGATCATTATCTTCCTAACCAGTAATACAAAAGACTAATGGGATAGCCCCTATCTACAGGAGTCTTTATAGCATTATTACTAGACAAGCTTTTTGTCCAAATTCCAACAACAGGCACATTAACTTTACTTGAATTTTTATTTAATTCTTTAACATTTCTCCTGCCTGGAAGAGTTTAATGTCATCTACCTGACTTACTCATTGCTGCATCTTCTTTAGTTTTAGGTTCCTAAAAATATTTTTCCTGAGAGCTCTGAATAGGTAAAATGTATTTCTTTCGGCCAAGTAAGCTAGATCTACTTCACAGACAGAGCAGAAAGGGAAGTCTTAAATTGCTTTCAATTTTGAGCTGAAAGTTCCCTTGCACTCAGAGAAACTTGAAGTCATCTGACAACATAATGAGTGCTGTTGGTAAGACACCAAAGACCACCCAGCAGTTTTTAATGTTAGATATTTATAACCCCAGTTATAGTTATATTTTTCCTCAAATGGTGAAAAAAAACCATATTAAAAACATAAAAACTGACAATGTTCTCCCCGAAGAGTGATACATACTTTTAATGTACATCAGATATTTTCTTCTACAGATACTGATTTTTTTTCTCACAAAATCTGGAGATATCAATCACACACATACTTTTGCTATAACTGTTTGTAGTTTGAGTTTTCTTGGTTTAAATCCTGATAACATCAAATGTCTATTGCCCTTGAGGTCTAAAAGCTAAAGTGATACTAGTTGTTTAGAATCAGAAGTAATAGTTTCTTCTCTCAATTTTATGAATATCCCACACTGCAAAATCTGAGATCGCTCTCTATAACCATATCATTATAATTGAAAAATCAAAAGACTAGATTGAAATCTGCCCTAAGTGTAACCAAAGAGCTCATTTTTTTGTTTCTTCAGATGTAATCATTCTTTCTTGCATCAAAAATAACAAAATTGTAGGGTGACATTAACACATGATCATGAAACAAAAATCTGTTTCATTTCATTAGTCACAGTCTACATATCATCCAGCTGTTGAAGCTAAAAATATGCCTTAATTTAAAATTTTGTAAAACACAAGCACTTAAGACTCACTTTAAAAGAAATGTGACTTCTCTGGTTCTAACAACCCACAGGCTGCTTCAGAGAACAAATGAGCACTGCAGAGAGCTAGATTGGTGAGATGAGCTTTAGGAGGCTTAGATTCAATAGCCTCCAACGTCACAAGCTTCACTGGTGGCACACTGCAATTGCAAAACCTTTGATTGTATATGTATCTGCTTCCTCTTAGTCCAAAGAGAAGTATATTCTTTCCTGTTTTTTTTTTTCTTTCTTTCTTTTTTCTATGCAACATTAATAGGGAGG
>PVJA010042618.1:6005-17308 GCA_004027025.1 Myocastor coypus | reverse complement strand
TAGACCCAGCAGAGATTCAGAGAATCATAAATAGCTATTTTCAGAATTTTTACTGTATTGGTCAGGGTTTTACTTAGAGGAACAGAATAGATACAATATAAGGAATGGATATTAGCACAAAATATACAATCTATAAGGAATTATAAGATTGGCTTACAATAGTCAGCCACAGAGTCAGATGAGGAAGCGCACACAGGGCATCTGCACACTCCGGACTGAAGAATTCAGTCCCGAGGTTTGGACTTCGCTGCAGCACTCCATGTAAGTCTCTGTCGGCTGATGGGTCTGCGAGGGAAGACTGAAGTGTCTGTAATGGACGCTGAAGAGTCTGCGACGGATGGCGAAAGATCCAAGCTGGAGGCCGAAGAGTCTGTGCTGCAAGCCAGACGATGAAGTCCAGTCTGAATGCGAAGATTAAAGCTTCTCTGACGAAGTGAAGTGTTGACTCCTTCAGCCCTTTAAAAAGTCTTTTTGTGCTCAGTCATTCTGACGCGGGCCCATTGCACCCTAGGGTAGAACCAGTCATATCCCAGGATGGGCCCTTGATCTCACTCTAGAGAGAAAGCCAGTCATATCCTAGGCAGGCCCTGGTCACGCTCCAGGGAGGAACCAACTGTACCCCAGGGCGGGGCTCCCACCAACAGGGAACCAGGCTGCTGGGTCATTCAGCCAAGTTGACACATTGTATCAACCACTACATTTACTCACACAGAATTGAACACACGGATGAAATTGACAGATGCCTAAAAAGGTAAAACTACTAAAATTGAATCAAGAAGATATGAGAACTCTGAATAACCCAATAACAGCCAATGAAATACTAAATGTAATAAAAAGCCTACCGACAAAGAAAAGTCCGAGTCTTGATGGATTCACAGGTGAATTCTATAAGAAATTTACAGAAGACATAATCCCAATACTACTCAAACTCTCCAATGAAATTGTAAAGGAAACCATCCTTCCCAAATCAGTACTAGAAGCAAGTATTACACTGATAACAAAAGCAGAAAGAGATGCAACTAAAAAAGAGAACTACAGACCAATTTCTCTCATGAGCATAGGTGTAAAAATGCTAAATAAAATCCTTACCAATAGAATACAGAAAATCACCAAGAAGATTATACACTATGACCAGGTAGGATTCATCCCAGAGATGCAAGGTTGGTTTAATATATGCAAATCTATAAGTGTAATACACTATACCAATAGAACCAAAGCCAAAAACCACATCATTATCTTGATGGATGCAGAAAAGGCTTTTGACGAACTCCAACACTCATTCATGTTCAAAGTACTACAGCAAATTGAAATAGAGGGCCTCTACCTCAATCTGATAAAAGCCATCTGCGACATTTCAATGGCCAACATAATTCTAAATGGGGAAAGGGTGAAGCCTTTTACTCAGAGATCTGGTACAAGACAAGGATGTCCCCTATCACCACTCCTATTCAGTATAGTTCTGGAATCATTAGCCACAGCCACTAGACAAGAGAGAAAAATAAAAGGAATAAAAATAGGAAAAGAAGAAGTTAAACTATCACTATTTGCAGATGACATGATAATCTACTTGGAAGACCCAAAAAACTCCACCAAGAAGCTACTAGAATTAATACACAAATTCAGTAGCATAGCAGGGTATGAAGTCAATACACAAAAGTCAATAGCATTCCTCTACACAGATAACAAACATGCTGAGAGAGGAGTCAGAGAAACAATACCTTTTACAATAGCACTGAAAAAAGTGAAATACTTAGGAATTAACCTAACAAAATAAGTAAAAAATTTATTCAATGAAAACTTCAGTACTCTGAAAAAAGAAATCCTAGAGGACTTCAGAAAATGAAAAGGTATTCCCTGCTCCTGGATAAGTTGAATCAACATTGTGAAGATGGCCATACTCCCTAAATTGTGTACAAATTTAATGCAATCCCTATCAAAATACCATCAACATACTTCACTGACCTAGAGAAATAATTCCTAAAATTTATTTGGAGCCAAAAGAGACCTAGAATTTCAAAGACAATTCTGGGCATCAAAGACAAGGCAGGAAGCATTACAATTCCTGACCTAAAATTATACTACAAAGCTACTATGATGAAATCAGTATGGTATTGGCAAAAAAAAAGTAGACCTGAAGATCAATGGAATAGATTAAAAGATGCAGAAGTAAATACAAACATGCTCAGCCACCTTAATTTTGACAAAGTTGCCAAACATGTGTACTGGAAGAAAGATAGCCTCTTTATCAAATGGTGCTGGAAAAGCTGGTTCTCCACATGTCGAAAACTAAAACTTGACCCATGTCCACCACCATGCACTAAACTAAAATCAAAATGGATTAAAGATCTAAATGTTAAAAGAAAAACACTAAATCTCCTAGAGGAGAAAGTTGGAGGAAATCTTGAAGACATCGGGGTAGACAAAGAGTTCATGAACAAAAATCAAAATGCACGTGTAACACTTGAAAGAATCAACAAGTGGGACCTCCACTGGCTGAGAAGTTTTTTCACGTCTAAAGAAATTACCAACAGAGTGAAAAGACAACCAACAACTTTCAAAAAGATTTTAACTAATAAGTATTGTGACAAAGGTGTTCTATCTAGAATTTATAAAGAACTAAAAATGATTAGGATCCCAAACTTCAAGGACCCAATCCAGAAATGGGCATCTGAGATGAACACACACTTCTCAGAGAAAGAAACTCAGTAAGCCTATAAATACATGGAGAAATTCTCCACATCGCTAGCCATTCGTGAAATGCAAATCAAAACAACACTTCGATACCATCTCCCCCAGAAAGAATGGCTATCATAAAGAAATCAACCAGCAACAAATGTTGGAGAGGCTGTGGGAAAAAGGAAACCTTCTCCACTGCTGGTGGGAATGCAGACAGGTGCAACCATTATGGAAAGCAGTGTGGAGACTCCTTAAAAAACTAGAACTGGAAATTCCGTTCAATCTAGCTATCCCCCTACACGGGCTTAGCCAAGCGTGGTGTGCTACATCTATAATCCCAGCACTCTGGAGACTGAAGCAGGAGTGCAAGTTGGAGCCTAGCTTGGGCAATTCAGGGATATGGATGCAGCTCAGTGCCAGGGCTTTGCGCTCAATCCCCAGTGTCACAAACAAGAAAAAAAGAAAAAGCATGGGCTTTGGAGTAAGACCCAGGTTGCTGCCTGTGCTCTGAATTCCCTAGCTGTGATTCTGGGTACATTCATCGCTAGAGTTGCCCAGCTGCCTGTGATCCTCCTCAAAATGGGAACGGAAATAGCCATGATGCAAATATCCATGACCTAAAGTGCTGGCATCCAGCAAGCGCCAGCTACAATCACAAAGTCCATTCACATGTTGCTGGTACCACATAAGGACTTTCTACTGGTTTCCATGGATATGTACACAAGGGACATAGATATTTAGTCAGGGAAGTTTTCAGTGACACCAGGATGCCTTGGTTTAAACAAAATGTCCAATATTCTAAGGGGCTGGAGTAGAAGACAGTGAAAAAGGAAGACACAGAGATTGGGCATTCTTTTGAGAACCAGCCCAAGACCCTTGGACAAATTTAACAAGTATGTCCTGATGATTCTGTTCTTATTCACAAAGTACCTCTTTAGCCAAAGAGCTAAAGCTGCTGTGTTTCCATGTTCAATCCCTTTCTGGTAACAGAACCAAGGGTGAGCTGCAGATCAGAAATAAGGGAGGCACTGAGAACACATGATCAAAGAAGACACCCTTTCTTTGTTCATGGTGGCCAGAATCTGTGTAAGAGAAGCCATTTCAACAAAGAATTGCATCACAGAGCAACAAGCTTCTGGCAGAAGTATGTACAAAATCCTGCAGGACGATGGTCTTAAGGACCAATTTACTGAGCTTTAACCAAGTGTCAGGAAGGTGTCAGACTCCACATAGGGATTACTACATCAAAGCCCTGGAAAATTCTAGCCTGTCTTGCCTCTAGTTAACTGATCATATCAACTTGAGTAAGAAACACCCACCTAAACTGGATCAGCACAGTTCTGAGGATGGCTGAGGGATTCACTGAAGACAAAAGGACCACTCTTTATGTGAGTGGTGCCAACCACTGTCCCCTGAGTAGGACAGAAGGGAAACCAGGAAGGAAGGCTTTGCTTCTGTTTCTTCTGAGGCGTTCCAGTCTTCACCTTCGCGATGGTTATCATAGCCTGGACACAAGCGCAAATTCTTCAGCTTCCACCACAGACCCTCTGGCCTCCTGATCCAGGTTCACACAGGACACTTCAGTGAGCTCCCAAGCTCCAACCAGATCCTCCTGATCTCCAGCACACAGACAGCCCTGCTGCACTCTTACACACCGGTCTGCAGGCAGCTATTGTAAGCCAATCTTGGAAATCCTTATACTATATATTTGCATATATTTTACTAAATCTGCCTTAGTACAGCCACTGCCACCTCAGCCCTTGGCACACAGTAGGCACACATGGGCACTCAGGAAGTATGTACCTGAAAACAACCCTAGGAGACCAGTCCTAGCATTGAGTCATGTATACAGATCTGGAGACCAAGGTTCTGGCCACAGAACATTTGAAAAGTAGCAGAGCTAAGGGTCAAATGCATTCTGACTCAGACCACAATCTTAACTCCTGTGCCCTGGACTGATTAGAGTGAAGGAGGAAATGACCCTGCCTTGGGGAGTGTGTGAGGAGGTAGGCATTCCAGGGAGGTTCTGCGTGCGCAGGGCAGGAAGAGTGAGCCTTCCGGGCAGACAAGCAGAGAACAACTCTTTGGGTTGGTTTTTTTGTCTTTAATTTTAAGTGTTTGGTACAGGGTCTCACTACACAGCTTGGACTCATAGTGATCCTCCTTTTCAGCCTCCCCAGTGCTGAGATCACAGACGTGCACTTCCACACCGGGGCTTGGTGGCCCCACCGTATGGCTGGAGCAGGGCCAGCATGACTTGTTACCGGGGATTGAGCTCAGGTCCTTGCACTTGCCTAGCCAGGCATTTAGTCGGCTGAGCTATCTCTGTGCCCAAGAAAGTTCCTTCGGCGAGGACAATCAGGATAGACAGGGATGCAGCCCATGGAGCTGGACAGCAACTGTGTCTGCAAGCACCCCAGCAGCAGACAAAGGTAGAAACACTGGGAAGGCCAGATGGTCACCTGAGAGCCTGCCCTTCTCCTCTTCTCTGCTCTGAGCAGTTCTCAGGAACTGAGCAGGCAGTTCTGATGCCTACGTTTGCTTTTGCTTCTCTCTGTCTCTCTCTCTCTCTCTCTCTCTCTCTCTCTCTCTCTCTCTCTCTCTCTCTCTCTCTTTCTCTCTCTCTCTCTCTCTCTGTCTCTCTCTCTGTCTAGTAACTGGAGTTCTGGAGCTTTTGTGTTGGCTGCAAAATATAATCTGGAGCTTCCCTACCAAGCAGGTCTTTCTCTTTGGCAGTGGACCCTCTGGAGTGTGATTAAGGCACACTCATGTGACATAATAAGGGTTCAGCTGGTGCAAGCCCAGGATACCCCACAGCTGCCAGGCCACCTGCTCAGCCAAGCAAGGTGCCAGGGCTCCAGCAGAGAGACCAAGCTCTCCCTGTTCCCGGTGACGGCACCAGTGACATGCCCCCATCATTTGCCATGTTTTGTTTGAATCTCCCTCAAGGAGAGGTTGCTTGTGTTTGTGTTTCATTATTCTCCGTGTGACTGTATCTCTTGGAACACATTATTTTCTACCCCAAGACCACAGTACAATCACCGGTGATCCCTTTTTGGGGTGTTCTTTTTTGTTTTAATTACTTAACTAATTTTTTATTAGCCCATTTTACAGTGCATAAAGTTCCCATTCCTATGTGTAGCTGGTTCACGTACACAATACTTCCTTTCTTCGTCCCCGTGGGTCATGGTTAAAATGTACAATGGCCCTCCAGGCATCGGAATTGAAACTTAGCTGAACTCCAGCCCAGGCTGACCGACTCACTGTCTGACCCTAGGGAAGGAGGCAGTTGAACCTCTCCTAAGTCTCAGTTTTCTTGTCTGTAAAATGGACATCCTAGTACTCTGCCCCCTGGAGGGCCATTGTACATTTTAACCATGACCCATGGGGACAAAGAAAGGAAAGACTATGTATTATGTACGTGCACCAACTCCACATAAGAATGGGAACTTTATGCACTGTAAAATGGGCTAATAAAAATTAGTTAATTAATTAAAACAAAAAAAAAAAAAGAACACTCCAAAAAGTGACCACCGGTGTAAGCACCAACAGCAGCACGTAAGAGGTGCTCTCCATAAGTGCCAAGTCATTGCGCACGTCTTCTGCTCCTGGAGGGCAAAATCCATCCTAAGTGTTTTTCTCTTTCCCCATAAAGCCAAGCAGACTGTGTGATGTAAATTAATTGACCCAGAAATATCAGTTGAAAACCAGCACCTGAGAGAAACGTGCGAGTGGATGAGCGTGAGCTGGGGAACCCACCTTCTGCAGCTGTCTGTGGAAGCGCTTAATCAGAGCAGTGGCTCCTCCCACGTCTTCTCAGCAGACAAATAGGAGAAAAGAGGAGAGGGGAGGGGAGGGGAAAGTAAGCGTGAGCAAAGGTTGATGTGAATGCGTGTGTGTGCCAGTCCTGCCAAGAAGAATACAAGTATTATGTTTCCTATGCATATACTAGTAAAAAGAAAAGATTTTTGTCATCTTTTGGAGTATTAAGAAGTCATCTTATAGAACCACACCCCACACTGTTTTCAGAAATGGTCATATCACTGACATTTCTATGAGACTGTATTAAACAAAAGTCTTTATTAAAATCAAACAAATCAATATGATCCATTTATTTGGGTCCTTATTACAAGGACCAATTACCTTATAGGCCTCCAGGCTATCTAGGCTGGTGGGGTACACTGGTGTGGATATCATACTAGCAGACCCCAAGATTCCACATGAAGACAGGGTCTCCTACCCAAGCCCCCCACAACATAAGCACCCACCCAAGGCCTCCAGGCACAGACCTCAGTGGGAAATGCCTCACACAAGGCTGGGGTTCAGCGCACGCACTCTAGACTTCCCTGGCCCACGCTCCAACCCTGCTCATCGGAACACTGGCAGCAAGTCTTCGGCAACATATCTTAATTTTAAGTTGCCTTTGTTTCTTGGCCTCAGATACGCTCTCAAATAGCTCTGGCTCCCTCTGCTTCTCTTGTGGCTTCTGTCTAGGTGTCCCCCGAAAGCTTCATGTGGGCATCAGCGGGGGTTCCAGAGGTGGCTGGATCTAGCATGTATGGGGCTGGGATTGACTCATAGTGCAGTGCTAGAATCAAGGGCACTAGGATAAGGGATGTGAGCGCTGCCTGCTCTACATAGCCTGGATAAGATATACATGAGATAGAAGGGGTAGAAAGAACTGGCCATCCCCTGCTTGCTTTGCTGCCTCCTGCCTACCATGAGCTGTTTCTCCTCTGCGGTGCCACCCTGCTGTGGAGCCAGGTGATTGTGGACTGAGACCGCTGCAGACTGTGAGCTAAATAAGCCTTTCCTCCCTTAATTTGTGAGTATTGGGGTGTTCTGTATCAGCAATGAGAAAAGTAACAGCCCTTCCTCTAGCTTGCATGAAAGCATCATTCGTGGGAGCGAGGCTCCAAACCCTGGCACCCAGCAACAAGTGAAGTAATTGCACTATTAGAACTTAATTGCTGGATTAGTTTTTCCCCTTCTTCTTCTTCTTCTTCTTCTTCTTCTTCTTCTTCTTCTTCTTCTTCTTCTTCTTCTTCTTCTTCTTCTTCTTCTTCTTCTTCTTCTTCTTCTTCTTCTTCTTCCTCTTCTTCTTCTTCTTCTTCCTTTTGTCTCAATTGTTACAAATGTGCACTCCCCACCCCGGAATGTCTGATGAGTTCCTAATGTCTAGTGCAGACAGGGGCGGGGCTGCTTCCAGGGAGAGAAAGACAAGGACAGCGGCAGGATTTTGCATCTCACAAGTTCTTATTGTATCCCTTTGGGCCTGACGTTCAGTGACCCTCAGCAAATGTCATGTCTGAATTTAGTGAATGTATGTCGCTGCCTTTGTCACCATCCCCTGAGGATAAGCTATGTACAAGACCCCTGAAGTTGTCCTATCTAAATAGAACACTCCTCTAGCCCGAGGGTAGTAGCGATCTTCCTTTTTATAAATGAAGAAACTGAGGCTCAGAGAGGCTCCACATCTTGTCCAGAAGAACACAGTTTATCCGCGCAATAGCTGGAATGCGCAAGCCGGAGCTAGCATCTTTTCTTGTGATTGTTTCAACAATCCTATTCAGGTATAATTTGCATATTATAGAATTCATTTATTGTAATTATATAATCCTGCAATGTTAGTACATGTATAGAATTGCACAATTATCATCACGTTATAGATTCATTGGAAACCTCTCCATTATCCCACAAAGCTTTCTTATGAATTCCTGCTGCCACACACAGCCCAGAGCCACTCCTGATCCTGGCACTGGTCACCTCTGCCACCTTTCTCTTGGCATTGCAGTTTGCGGTTCACCCCGTCCCAGCACATCCGTTCACTGTTTCTTCTTCAAGCTAAACAGTATTCTCTTGCCGATGGGCATCTGAGTGCTCCTAACCTTGGGAAGAAGCTGCCTTTTTCCAACCTCAGTTACCCAAAGCACAGAGCACAGCAGCTGCCCTAGAAGGTAAGGACACGAGTCCACCATGCTCCCCTGTACCCACACCCTGCCTGCTCAACTTGGGGCCGTTGGCCTCACCTCTGCCTGGCCTTGGCCCGTCCAGCCAGGCTCACAGCTTCTCAGCGGCAGCTGTTGCCATCGCTGTCTTCCTGAGCAGGTCCCAGGAGAGCAGGTCTGGGTACCAGTCCTCCCGTCGCCACCATCTTCACAGACTCACAGCAGACAGCAGGCGCCACACTCCTGGATCAGGGACACGGCCGCTCCTGCCCGCATCACGCGCTGCAGGTGGCAGAGACAGATGAACCTTGCGCAATGCTGAGGGCAGAAGTTCAAGCAGGAGCGCTTACCTGTGCACCTGCTCAGGGATCCTGAGACAGAACCATCCCATTCCTCTTCTGTGTTTGTGGAGCATCTTACAGCCGGGCCTCCAGGGTCGCTAGCCAGAGGGATGCTTCGGGAACCACGAAGCTCCTTGAGCTGCTTTCCCTCTTGTCACTGTTGGACTGGACAGTCTTGCACTCTGACCACATTCTCTTATATCTTCCCTGTGAAGCAAAGTTCTGCCATGTTCCATCTTGATGGCAGACTATGGCCCCCGAAACTGCAACAGAATAAACCTTAGTGAGCTGGTGTGCAATTCAGTGGTAGAGTGCATGCTTAGCATCAAAGCCCTGGGTTGAAGCCATAGCACTGAAAACAATTTTTTGTTTGTTTGTTTGTAGTTATTTGTTGCAGCCACCCTGAGAAAGAGAAACATATACAGAGTACCAGGTAACTCTTGGCTAACACACTTCTCTGAACTACCATGGTGATATTCATGCCATTTACCCTGAAAAAGCCACTTTCTTGACCCAGTCACCTCAGAAACGTGGCCAATCAGACCACACTGCCCACCCCAATTTGAGTGGGCCACGCAGCTGCTGGCATGTCGAATGCAAGGCACCATGCTACGCTGTGACCTCAGCACAGCCGATGCCAGGCAGCAGAGCTGCTGACAGCAGTAGGCACAGTGCCAGCGTTTGTGTTGGGGCAGGGACCTCCGTGCTGCTGGCTCATGTTTAATGGTAACAAAGCCACTTGGATCAGAATGAGCCTCTGCAGGGCGCTTAGTCCTCACCCAACAATGATGACAACGACAGTCACCTCTGATATCCCCAGACCCACTGTGTATGTTACCAGGGACCCGCCTGTGCATATCTCAGCTCTCAGCATCTGCAGCACTGATCCTAGGAAACTTTCCCAAAGTGCCCTGCAGCCTGCACATCCCACCTGGCATCCCGACTGCAATTCCCGCTGTGTGTCGTGGCTCTGGAGGAATGGACACCCTCTCCGTCTGACCCTGAGGCCTACCTAGGCCGGACCTTACACTTCTGCCTCCTGCTCTACGGTATCTCCAGTTCCCAGCCCTGAGCTGAAACAAGAAAGGGCCTGATCGGTGAGTACTGAAATTACCTGCAAAAAAAAAAAAAAAAAAAAAAAAAAAGTGGATTCCGGATGAGACTAGGGCCCAGCTCTGGGGCACACTCCCCAAGAGAATGAAGATTAAATGCAAGGTCCCCTGTGCAGGTGCTCACCTGCTCACTTCCTGTCTCTCCCAGCTTCCTCTGGTCACTTCTTTTGCCATCCTTGGGTAGACATTGCTGCTGATCCCAACCAGCTTCTCTCCCCTCCCTCCCAGGGAAGGTAAAGCTCAGCCAGAGTCTTCCCAAGAGCCCTGAGGAAGAGGAAGTTTATGAATGAGACTTTGAAGCCATTAGCTTCAAACAGAGCTCAACAGCCATGGCAGGGAAAGCCACAGCCCATTGCTCACTACTAGTGCACACACACACACACACACACACACACACACACATACCCTTCTTTGAGCCCAGTCCATCTGCTCTTTGCTTTGTAAGCACGTTCCCAGTGGTACTAATCAGAGAGACTGGGAAAGTTTGTTCCCCGGAGTCTCAGTCAAGTCTCCAAGATGGACAACTAAATATGAGCCTCTAGGTGCAATCCAATGTCTAGAAGCTATGTGGTATGGGTATACAGCACAGCATACCGACACACAATCCATGTGCACAGACACATATGTATGTGTCCCCATATTGTCACTGTCTCTACCTCCCAATGACAGCAGGCCCTGCAACACCTGAGCAGACAGAAACCCAACAACAGATATTGTGAATGATGACAAGGCTTCCTAGGGTGAACCTACTGTAGAAACAAAAATAAGGCAGGAGCGAGAGCTAGGCTCACTTTGCCCCACATTCGTCACCCCAGACAAGGGGAACAAGGAACTATGGGAAATGGACTCAACTGAGTCCCAAAGTACAATGCAACAGATCACCTTCCTGTAAATCTCACTTCCCAGGAGGTAGCTGGGTGCAGTCCAGCCAGACACTCACAAGGGGTTCCCACAGTGAATCTTTGAGATGGAGTAGAAGGCTGGGAGATAGCTCAGCGGCATAAATAAGCGCTGCCTGGCAAGTGCAAGGTCCTGAGTTTGATGCCCGGTACTGCTACATAAACAGATAGATAGCCGGGCGTGGTGGCGCACGCCTGTAATCCTAGCACTCAGGAGGCTGAGGCAGGAGGATTGGTGCGAGTTCGAGACCAGCCTGGGCTACAAAAGTGAGCTCAGGACCAGCCTCAACTGCATAGCGAGACCCTGTCTCAAAAAGACAAAAAAAA
>PVJA010042616.1:0-17224 GCA_004027025.1 Myocastor coypus | reverse complement strand
TTTTTTTTTTTTTTCTAAGCAACATCAATAGGGAGGTGGGTCATGCCCACACACTGTACTCTGTAGAATGATTGTGAGGACAATATGTAATATGTCAATTTTCAAAGAAAAGAAAGGGGAAAAGAAAAAAAAAAGTAATGTGGATTTAGAAAGGTTAATGTTTAATTGTTTGATCAATCTTATATACCTATATGTATTAATCTAAACTGATCTGATGATGAAAATATGTAATATAACCATTGTTAAATTTAAACACTAAAAAAATTGAAAAAAAAAAAAAAAAAAAAGAAGAGTTCTCAAGCCGTTACCCTACTTCTGCAAAGTAAGCACCCTGAAGAGTGAACTGTCCTCAGCCCGGCTTTCCCTCATCACCTCTCAATTCCCTTTTTAGTTCAGAGTACTCACATCTATGTCCTGATGGCTCCATCAATATTCTGCTCATCTACCCTGACACATATACTGTCTCATTTATTTAAGTTACTTTGCTTTGTTTTCTTATTGTATCTCTCTCCAGATTCTTTTAATATCACACCACCAAACAAACGAACAAACACACATTTAAATACATTCTCTGGACTGTTTGTTTGTTTGTTTGTTTGTTTCTTTCTTTCTTTCTTCTTTTCTTTCTTGCATTTGTTAAGGAGACCAAAATATAGCAAAAAAAAAAGAAATTATACAGACATTCACTAAACAAAATGACAGAAATTCAACAGTGGTTTATATATTGCACACTGTTCTCTTCTTCAATTAGCTTCCATGTTCCTTTTCACTTTGAGGGAGAGTAAAATCATGCGGTATCTCACCCAAATTTTGATCACACCTCATAATGACAATCAGAAAAAAAAAAACTTTTAGAACTGCTTCAGTATGTAGTGAGAAAGATGGAGTAAATGTGTTCTAAATGAGAATAACCCTCTTAAGGAGTACCAATGACAAGATGGCTTTTACTGTGACACATTTAAAAACTTAAACACTCATCACATATTTTGATAATTTCCTTTGCAAAGGTGAACTTATACTGACAGGAGAAAACACCAAAAAGAATATGTATTCCCAGAACGTCCACATATGGATGTTCTTCATGCAAACATTGTATGACACCATGAAGCCGACATCCTGGGATTACATTAAATAATTCAGTCCTGATCTGACTTCTGGAGCACAGGCAAAGTAAACTGAGGGAAACAAAGTTAGTTATTTAGGGAAAATACTTGGCCTTATGTATTTGGAAACCTGGGCACCTAGTCTGTAACCTTTCCTTCTATTCTTTCTGCCTCTTTCCTTGATGTCAGACACAGGAAGGGATGAATGACTCAAAGGGCATGTCAAAGTCATGTTCCATGATCTTTTAGGGCCCAGACCCATTAATTATCAGGCTTTTCTCCATTGTGTCTAAGTCACAAATTTAGATTTTTCAGTTTTTTGTTTTGTTTTGATTTTTTGTGTGTGGCACTGGGGATCAAATTCGGGATCTTGTGCTTGCTGGGTGCCACCAGGAAATTGCTTAAGCCTCTGAGCTATCTCCACAGACCAATTTTTCAGTTTTTGATTATAGTTTCCTATCATTTCAGTATACTCAGTGAGTTTCTCCCCATACATTCCCGTCTTCACTCTTTTTTTCCTATCCACCCCAAAATTCATGAGTCATTTTTCCCATCACTGTTTTCAATATTTTCAGTTATCTTACTACTGCAGACTCTTGGCGCATTTTTACTTAGTTGCTCATAATTTTTAGTGTTTCAAACTGATCTGACCTCTGAAGAAGCAAATATTAACAAGGCCTTAGGTACATGAGGTAGCATTTTAATGTATTTAAACTAGCTCTCGATCTCTGTATGTGTATGTGTATATGTGAGCGATCCATGTGTGTGCTCCTGAGGACACTCATGTCCTCAATTCAGTCCATTTTTTTCCTGGTGTGGAAGTGCCTGGAAAGAAACATCCTTATGATTAGAAGATTATCTACTATGCTATATATGCAAAAGTTATGGAGTAGGTGTTTTCGCCAAATGGAGCTGATTTGCCATCCTTTTTTTTTTTTTTTTTTTTTTTTTTTTTTTTTTTTTTTTTTTTTTTTTTTTTTTTTTTTTTTTTTTTTTTTTTTTTTTTTTTTTTTTTTTTTTTTTTTTTAGAGCATCTATTGGCTCAGGAAAAGATTGGACCGGTAGCTAAAATATTTATTTCTCTAGCTTGTTTATTACAATGTTTCTTTATGAAATTTCCTCTTTGAAATTTCCCGTTTAGATATATTTCTAATGTGGCTGAAGATATTCTCAAATTGTACTAGCATAGGAGTCGTCTTATCTTTATAAGCAACTTTACAATGTTTTTTAAGTATTTAATACAGGGTCTACAGGGTCTAACTGTGAAGATCAGACTCATAGTAATTCTCCTGTTTATAGCTTCCCAAGTTATAGGATTACAGGGGGGAACCACCACACCCAGTCTCAATTGCCATCTCAGTGTGCCCTGGAGATGGAGCTGGCATGACTCATCAGGGATAGAACCCTGGACACTGCACTCTGTTAAGCAGGTGCTTCAGTCTGCTGAGCTATCAGGCCAGCTCAAATTCACATACTTTTTTCTTTCATATATTTCATGTTGATCTTTTACTTTTACACTTGCTTATATAGTCTTAGGGTCCTCCTTTTCTAGGGCTGCTGCCTTGTTCTGATAGAATGTATAAAAATACAAGCATTTACATAATGACACAAATATACTCGGAACATTTTTCAAATCATTGCATAAATAAATACGCTCAGTTCAAGAGTATGAGTGTTATCACCACTGCATATTTTATGGCAGCATAGACACAGGTGTCACCAACTTAGTAAAATGACATGAGTACAAGAAATCAGTGGTGCTACAGGAAATAGGGGATATTTCATATTTTTGACAAGCTCTGATTGCAGCTCATGTTCAAATGCAGACAGGCAATGACAGTAATGTGCACAAACTAGAGGGAATAGGTTTTCTCTCTTCCCGTGGTCTCAGAGCTTCTTTATATGCAGCTTTCACCATCTACCAGGCACAAATTTGAAGGCAAAGTCTGTTGCAAATGAACATATGAAGAATGTAGATACGACAGAGGCAAGAACCTCTATCCCTCAGAAAATTTCATGTAAATAGTTAATACATTTTAACTAGTTAAGCTAGTTAAAAACAGTTTTTGAAAATTTATTCAAACCCTAATCTGAGAACCAACTAGGTGGAGAACCATAGTATGGCAGACACTGAAAGAGAACTGAAGATAAGTATAACCTGGTCTCTGATTTAAAAAAAAAAGTCCACAAAAAATGTTTGATGAGTAAATGGTTTGGGAAAATCATATGACAAATACAATGTACACATAACAGTGCTATGATGCTAGAAGCAGATACACACAGACTGACGACAAACACTAGTTAATTTTCTTAAGATATGACCTTCAAATACTTTCCTTTATGAATGTGAAAAAGAAAAGAAATAAGTAATTTCTCTCATGGGTAAATATGTATAATTTTACTTCATGTATTTTGATGATTCTATACTATGTATCCAATTCTCAAGAATATAAGCTCTAAATTGTACTTTTTAAGAAGCAAATGTAGTGACAAGTCTTATCCTATCCAAAGAAGCAATGGTACCATTTGAACAACCACTTACAGAGGAAGATAGATTGTTTTACTGCAACCCTGTAGATCTGATTTTAGAGCAGTTTGAAGGTTAAAGGGATGAGTCATTCTTATGAGAACAATGATAGGAAACTCTAAAAGATAATTGCAATAGTTACCTGTGATATCAACTTGAGGGTATTAAAAAACACCTGGTGGACTAGTGGAGCACAATTCTGGGTTTTTCTGTGACTGATCTGTGAGCCACAAGATGAGGAGAAGTGGCTCACCTCAGATGGTTGTTTTAGCAGAAGCATCACATGAAAAGGGCTGATGCATGCCAGGAATAAGGGTCTGAGCCTGTAAGGAAAAAGCACTGCCCCCTCCCTGATGGAGGCTATCCTGTTGTAGTTAGGGTTTACAAGGAGAATAAATTTAATACAGAGCACATAATTTATTGGATTATTTTATCATATTTACGCAAAGTCAAATGCAGAAGGGTGTAGGAGATCTGTCCATGCAGTGGAGCTACAAAGAATTCAGCTGAGGACCTAGATCCCACTGCAATGTCCTATGTGAATCCAGCTGAAGCCATGACAATGTCCTCAATGAGTCTATCTAAAATCTTAGAGCCCGCAACAATGTCTTACGGCAGTCATATTAGGAATGTGTGTTGGGAAGGTCCAAAGGTCAGTGGCGGAAGCTAGGAAATCTGTGTCAGTGGGCTGAAGGAGCTCTGCCAACAGGCTGAGAGATCTTCCCTGGAGCTAGGAAGCAATGCTCAAGGGAAAGGCCAACAGTAATACTCCCACACAAAGAACCATGGTTATCTTCAGTGAAAGCAGGGATCTAAACCCGCCAATGAAGAGGACAGCTGAGTTCATATTAAAAAAATAGCGTGAGGATATTCTCCATAAGAATCAAGCGCATGCCATCTTCCCCTCCAGAACCATGTTGATTTGGTTGAGCTGGTTACAAGTTGACCATGAGTTCATACACTACATGTGCAATATAATAAACCAGCCACTAGGTCCCAACCTGATTATCCCAGAGAATGGTTCCATATCAAGGACTCAGTGTTGGTCTCTGTTGTTGGCATGTTGGACATTGAACATTTGCTCTAACCAGATAATCTCTGTTGAGTGGAAGTCCATGCAGCCCATTGGGCAATAATGATGGCTGAAGGAAAACATTGACTGTTACCCTAGAGTGGATCACCCTACATATCTATATCTATATCTATATCTATATCTATATCTATATCTATATCGATATCTCTATCTATCTATCTATCTATCTATCTATCTATCTATCTATCTATTTTATTTTTTTGGCAGGACCAGGGTTCAAACTCATGACCTTGCGCTTGCCAGGCAGGCACTTGTGCCACAGAACTATCTCCTTTTTCTTTTCCTTTCCTTTCTTTTCTTTTCTTTTCTTTTCTTTTCTTTTCTTTTCTTTTCTTTCTTTCTTTCTTTCTTTCTTTCTTTCTTTCTTTCTTTCTTTCTTTCTTTCTTTCTTTCTTTCTTTCTTTCTTTCCTTTGTATTTTAGGGAGGGATATACAGGGAGTTCAGAGTCTCCATACTAAATAAGACTCATAGTGATCCACCTGTATACAGTGTCCCAAGAGCTGTGCCAAGACACGTGCCACCAGGCACATCTCAGCCCACCTTGGAGCCGGCACCGCATGCCTGGGGAATGAGTCCTTGACCCCTGTGCCTGTTTTCAGGTGCTTTAATTTGCTGGGCTATTTGGACAGCCCCAAAGTTGAAAAGGAATTTTTTTTTTGCCCTTGCTGGTTCAGGCTGCCTTATGGGTGGGTCTGGGGATCGAACTGCTCTCCCATGTGCCTGACTAGGATTGCCCATGCAGGCACTTAAACCACTGAGCTAAGTCAACCCCCCCACCCTTCAATTTTTCTATGCATCAAACTACAACAAGGTGTATTGGCCAGATATCTGACCACTGCGAAAATATTTCTTCATGATGCCATGAAAAGGGATTATAGTGCTGCAGCTGTTCAATTTTAGGTGGTGCCAGCTAAACATGCAGAATCATCTGTAGATCACACTCTTGTCTTCTCTTGCTCTGGAAAATGACTATGATATACTCCATGAGGCCATAGGTGCATGCTGCAAGGCAGAAAGCAATATAGTAGAAGTAGAAACCATGGACAATTTCTTTGGGTAACTTGTGCTTTTTGGACCTGCTTAGGATCTATCACATGCACAGCACTTCCATTTAATTATATACTCTTGTGAATGTTCATATTTATGACTGTTGGGTTAGAGAGTATCCATTTTATGATGTGAAGCTTAGGTTTCATAATAACCTAGTGTCTCATAGTCAAGAATTTAGTGTCCAGTACGGCCTACTAGCAGGTCTGGAGCTGTTTCTCAAAGGGAGAAGAGTTGTCTGCAGAAGAAAGCAGAGCCTTGCCCTAGGACATTAAAGGCCTCCACTGTGATTCACCTGTAGGGGCCTAAAAAATCTCCAAAGCATCTTTATCTCCAGACATCCTTATCTGTCAGTGATGCCTCAGGTACCACTGGATCTGCTGGATCATATCACCTCAGTGGCAGATGAGCCTACACAACAGCCTGATCTTGTTATAGGACTTTCTGTTGTTCTGTGCCCGACACAAAACTAGAACCTTTTGGAGTAACTCAGTAAGTGGGCTGGATTAGCACGTAACATGTAAATGAGAAATGTGTTGCCTCCAAAGCAAAATAAGCATAGTAGGCCCAATGTTCTTCTTTGTTGGTTATAGGAAGAGTCATACGGACAAGCTATCTTTTATTTTAGAAGAGATAGCTCTATATGCCCCATACCAATGGACTCCTAGAAATTTCACTTATGTAGAGAAATGTCAAATTTTATCTGGAAGTATATTCCCCATTCTTCAGCATTTAAATTATTTGTCAACTAGTCCAGAGTGGTTGCTTCCTCTAGTGCACTTGGTACAACAAACATAATGTCTTAGGAAATTTGAATATTTGTCAGAAGTACACATATGGATTAAAGCACTAGAGTCTATTCTTCATGGACAGAACTTAGGAATTTGAGATAAATCTAGTGAGTCCATAGTCATATCAAAGTGTGTATTTTACCAGTATTAAAGCCTACTGATACAGCACCTGCTTCGCAAGCCTGAGGTTATAGGTTTGATTCCTGAACAACAACAGCAACAAACTTTACACACACACACACACACACACACACACACACACACACACACACACACAGAAACCAAAAACAAATAAAAAACAAAGTGTGATTTTTAATTTGTACTTTGTTCTGACTAATTAAATTCAAAACTATTTCATATGTTTATTAGTATATTGGATATCCTCTTTTATAGAATGTCATTTCAAGTAATTTCCTATTTTGTAGCCCTTTCATTTTATTGATTATAGCATCTATGTGTTCATATTCTACTTTTTTGATACATGTTTTCCGAAGATCTTCAGGTCTTTGTGTTGCTTTTAATGAGATATTTTGATAAATGTAAGCTCTTAATTTGAATTTAATTGTTATGGGTAAGCTTAGTTAAGTTAATATGATGGGCTTTAGAATTCTTTTACAAAACATGCTGATGGAGGGGTTGTAGGGTCACTTTGGGACCTATGTGTGGTGTATAACTCCTTTCTCTGTAATGATAGTGCCCTCTCTCCTTCTGGGTCACAGTGAAGTGAGCAGCTTGTTCATCATGTCCTTCTACCATGATGTTTCTGCCTTTAATTTTTTAAAAGAGAATACAAATTAGAATTAAAACAAAAAAATTGCAGTGATAAAGAATTTCACTTAACAAACTAATAAGAATTTCACAATATTTCTTGTAATATATAGATGTCTCTTCTTTTAACTAGCCAGCCATGGCCTCAAGTCTCTGAAACCAAGAGACCCTTTCGTCCTTTAAGTTATGGAAGTCTGATTTTTGTACAGCAATAGAAAACCCTGCCCAAATAGCAGTGTACCATATATATTTTTGAATAAAGAAATGTCTGTTGTTTTTGTTTCACATTCAAGAAAAAAACAATGTCTCTCTCAAAGTCATGAGTACATTCTCTTCATTTTTTCCCAAAGTTATTATTATTATGCCCTTCACATGTAGATCAGAGAACCTCTGATCTCATCAATTTATGTGCACTGAGAGGTACAGAATTTCTTTTTTTTTTTGTGGAACCAGGGATCAAACTCAGGACCTTGCACTTGCTAGTTAGGCACTTGTGCCCCTCAGCTACCTCCTCAGCCCCTTAGAAGTTCATTTTTCATACAGATGTTTAATTGATTCAGCTTTGTTTTTGTGTTATTTTTCATTGACTTGTGGAACTGGGGAGCTTGCTTGTGAGACAAGTGTTTATTCTATTGAGCTATCTCCTCAGCTCCTTCATTGGCTTTTTAAAAGACCATTTTTCATTCATTGCTTTACAATACCTCGTTTGGCTTAAATCAAATGCTCATGTATTTATCTGCTTCTATAATATTCTGTTCTATTTGTCTTTTATGTATCTTTGTAAGCTATCACATGGTCTCATTTACTAGATCTTTATAATTCCTGATTCATGGTAAATTTCAATGCTCTAATATCTATATAGCTCTTCATCTTGAAAATTATCCTTGATAATTTGATCTTTGAATTTTCATATAAACATTATAGTCAGATTGTTAACTAAAAGTAATCTACCAAGAATTTTGATTGTGACTTTCAAGAATCTTCTGTGAATTTAAGGACAATTTATTAGATTCATTTTTTGGGTAATTAATATTTGGTGACATATATCAAATTACTTACAAATTTTATTTTCTTCTTTTCATTTGAAAAAATGGTGATCTTGTATCATTATTTTTATTATATTTGCTGCAATTTTTATAGGTTTTATAGGTTCTATTAGTCTTCTGTTTTCTTTTGCTTTAAGTTGTTTGACACTTCTAAATACAATTTTCTACTTAATTGCACACAAAATATTGATAGAAATTTTTACAGCATATAGCTAGTACTAAGGTAATTAGACAACAAATGATTTTAAGGAGTTGGAAAGGATATAAATAGCATTCTTAAAGTTGGAGTCTTAAAAAAATTACCTGGCACTGCATTGAAAATATATTCATACTTCTAACTTCTTCCATAAAAGAACAAATGAAACAGTTCTCAGAAATATAGAAAGAGATTTCAAAGTTTATATTGCTTTGCTTTGTTGATTGATCCCCTTTTATTTGTTCCTTGTGTGCAATTTTTGGTCACATAAACAGAATCATTTGATGCTGAAATTTGAGACTATCCTTTTTGCTTTAAATCCTTGTTGATCCATTACACAGGATGAGAGGCTTTATCTTTCCATGAACAGATGGCAAATAATTTGATCTAGTTAACACTAACAATTCTTGCTGCATGAAGCATGAAGTGGGACCTTGCAGCCTGGCAGAAAATAAACTATATTTTCTTGAGTCTTTATATCTATGGTGTCAATAAAATCCTACTAGTGACCAACAGTTACTAGGAGAGATTTTTATAATGATTGTTATATTTATTTGGGGCTTTGTGAAGCCTTTTATAGTCTCATGTAACAATTCTATCAGTTAAACTGATATCCCACTATTGTAATAGAGATAGTTAAGCATCACCAAGGCTAGATTGCTTGCTCCAAAGGTTCTGAAGTGGCTAAGAGAGCATCAAATATGGACCAGTCTTACTCTAAACTGATGTCTGCATGATAGGCAGGCTGCCTCCAGCATGTGTTACAATGGTCTTTATGAATTGCCCCATAAAGCCCTGGCATCGTGACTATGTGGAGAGATTTTAAGATAGAAACAAATGTTTCTTTGTACCAGTAATAAATATAGGCTCTCAAATATAATCATCATGATTATTACTTTATTATTGAGACAAAGTGTCACAACATAGTTCAGATTGGCTTTGAATTCACTGTGTAGCACACAATGACTGGGCATTTGTTGCAATCCTTCTGCCTCAGCCACCTGAGCGCTGAGATTGTGTTTCCCATCATGCTCAATTTATGGATCTATCTTCTATGACTAGAAACTAGCACCGTGTCTACACCATAATCTGGTAGAATCTTTTGTGAAGATGAGTATAATACAGTGGCCCAGTAATATATGTAGAAAAATATCAGAGCTAGGTTCTACATAACTGTTCATTACTAACTTTAGTTTTGAGAACAACTCCAGAATCACATGATATAATGCGTCATCTTTTGTCTTATTAAGGTGAACTTTTTGCAAGTTTTTTTTATATAAAAATTTGAAATTTATCCTAGCAGCTATGATTCCAAGTCAGTTTCTGATCTCTTTTATGGGAAGTGCTGTTAAGCATAAAGTTCTCAGACAATTCACAAGACTCAGAGGATTTGATCTCTTGTTTTCTTTTACTACTCAGGTAAATTTTGCTTCTTTAAAAACATGACTATTCTTAATTTTCTTCAACTATAAAAGGAAAAATTTGTAAGTTGGTTCTAACCATCATCTTATGAAAACCTTTGTTAAGAGTGCTTTTCTTCCACAAACATGGTTATAGTATTATGTGCTTCATTCAACCCATAAGAAAGATTATTTCTCTGACCAGAGCTGTACTTATTTACAGGAATCCTCTGATTTTCATGTAGGTGAGCTATTTGCTTGCTTTGTGATTATAGCCTCTCAGTTATAGAACTCTCATATTTTGTTACCTTTTGTGGAGAAGTGAACTTTTACTGTCTAAAGTCTAACATTTTTTATGATGAGAAAGTATTTTTCTTCTGTGAGACTGAGAGCAGGTTTTGGTGAAAATAAAAGCAAAACTCAATAGAGTCTAGAATGCTGTTTCATTTCTCATTTACTCTTAAGGAGCCAAGATGCCAATGTGATCCCAAAAGACTGTTTGTTTTTTTTTTTCTGTTTGGGGAAGCATTCATGGATATTACTGCACCCACTTATACAATAGCTATGCCATTTTAAAGCCTATCTCACTGGAGAGATAGCTCAGTGGCATAAGTGCCTGCTTGGCAAGTGCAAGATCCCGAATTCAATCCCCAGTGCCGAAAAACAAAAACAGAATTCCCCGTGTGTAATGCTGTCTCTACGGTGTGTTTCCATTTGTATTATTTTTCACAGTGACATTCTCCTAACTTTGCCTGTCCTTTCTATAACGCTTCATAGGACTCCGATCTGTGAGGAGTGGTCTGCCGCTGCTACTCCTGTGGTTAAGTGTCCACAATTTTTGAGGCCACCGCTTCTTTGGACCCTGGTGCCTTATTCCCTCAATTAAACTATGGAGACGGTTTAATTTGCTGTTGTGATTTTTCTCCCTTTCTGTGAAATTTTCGGATCTGGTTAGCATTTTAAAGTTTTTAATAGTGAAGCAAGCTTTCTCTCTTGCTGATATCCTTTTCTAAGATTAGTTAAACCTGGGTAATATATTTATCTTATTTCACTCTTTTTTGATCTTTGAGATCTAATTCACTCCTTAAAATCTGTGTAGATTATAAACTTTTAAACTTTCTTTTAGAAACAGCTCATCCTTCTAGTTTAATCAATGTATGTTTCCTTATTCTGATATGGGAATAAAGTATGATTTTTTAACTGTGGATCAAATTCAGGACCTCATGCTTGTCAGACAGGCACTATGACACAAAGCTATACCTCCTTGAAGCCCAAAAATTTAATTTTAAAGCATTTGTTAACTCTTAATACCATGACTTACCTTAATATTTCAGGCATACATATTTTAATAATTACCCAGAACTTTTCAGTCTGTGTTAGGAATCACTGAAGCTGGAAATTGATCATATGTGGGAGGGCAAGACAGGCCTTCCTCATTGCCTAAGGCCCTCAGGGTCCATTATTGACTCCTCTACTCTCACTTGCACTTATTTTCTGAATCATCCCACTCCTTTCTCCCAGGGACCACAGAGAGACCAGCAGACCTCTACATTTGGCACAACAGGGACCCCTGGTAAGGAAGATTCAGTAGGTGGGAATGGATGTGCCACGGAATTTTACCAGCAGCAGGATGAGGGAATGGATTGCGTGATCAATAGTTAGCAGTAGGTGTTATATTGACAATTATCAGGTAAAAAGCATGGTGTATGAAGGTCTCCTGACCATGAAAACGATATGAAAACAAACTTAAAGAGTGAAACAGGATTGAAAAAAACAAAAAAGATTATATGTATAACTATATATATGTAATTAAAAATTTTCATTTATGTATTTAGTACAGGGTCTCACTATGCAGCTCAGACATGTAGTTATCCTCCGGTTTTCAGCCTCCCATGCCCTGGGATTATAGGCATGTGCCACCACTCCTGGACTCTCCCTGGATCAGGGCCACCACCACGGAGAAAGTTATACTGAATAAAGAAAGGGATAAAATTTCAAGAACCACTGATGTTTATAGACACGTACAAAAGTATATGAAATTGTTTTTTTAAATTTTGTTTTGTTTCTGCATTTATTTTACTTCTTAAGACCACCACAGAGGATTTAGGATTTAGGATTTAGGATGGAATACTGTTTTAAAATCAAGTCTAGGGCTGGTGAGAAAGCTCAGTGGTCTAAAGCATCACTTCAGCAAGGTCAGCCGGGTGCAGGAGACTGCGGTTTGATCCCAGGCACCACATGTCATGCCAGCCCCACCCTCAGGGCAGGGCTGACCTGGCTGACCCCCAAAATAAAAATAAAATACAGCCCAAAACAGCACAAGAAGGGTAGAGCAAAGGTACAAACATAAGAGTTTAAACCTTCTAACTTTCTCAATTAAATGAAAAAATTCTTTTAAATTGCACACAGCTAGATCCAAGCACCTCAGGAGTGTTGCTCCGGCGAGTAGTGCTGGCTGGGTTCATAGAGTACCCTGTGCTCTGGTCCTAGATAGACTCAACTGGTATTTTCCGGCTGCTTGAATGTCTGCATGCCCGACCCAGCTTTGGTAGTTGGCTCCACTAACTACAGGTGTGCACACCTGGGCTAAGCGGAGCGTCCTGACTATGGATCACGCTGGCCTTGTGCTATACACATTGTTGCTACTACACATTTTTTCACCTCAAAACAGTGTCTGTATTTAAAATCTGGAAAAAAACAAAAACATCCATTGGTCAAAGCCTAAATGACAGTAGGTACACAGTGTTTGTGGCTATGGGGTGAGAGACCCTGTGAAAATTGAAGAGGGGAATTGGGCAAGGAAAGCCATTCCTGGGACTAAGACAATCAAGCTGATGCTGGTAGCTTTCTGCCCTGTGGCACACGGTAAAAGCAGCAACTAGAGGTAGAGCCCCAATCTGAAGAGGTCTTCAGATTTTGCCAGGTATCATCAATGCTGGTTATATAGAAACATCGAAGTGTAGTTCAATATATTCAGTTCAATATACCCATTAAAATCACTCCAGACTCTTGTATCACTCAGTTGGTCATTTTCTGTTATAAAAAATTAAAAATTGCCAACAATTAAAAAGAAAATGTATTGGTTTAAAAATAGAAAATTTTTTTTCATGATTTAATATTTTTATTGTTTAAATTTAACAATGGTTATATTATGTATTTTCATCATCAGATCAGTTTAGATTAATACATATAGGTATATAAGATTGATCAGACAATTAAACATTAACACTTTCCATAAACATTATGTTCTTTTTCTTTTTCCCTTTCTTTTTTTTTTTTTTAAAGTTGACACACTGCATGTTGCCCTCACAATAGTTCTACAGAGCACAGTGTGTGGGCATGACCCACCTCCCTATTGATGTTGCTAAGAAGAAAAAAAAAATAAAAAAAGAAGAAAGGAAAAGAAAATTCTTCTCTTTGGACTAAGAGGAAGCAGATACATACATAGTCAAATGTTCTGCAATTGGAGTGGGCCAACAGTGAAGCTTGTAATGTTGAAGGCTATTGATCTAAGCTTCCTAAAGCTCATCTCACCAATCTACATCTGCGTTCCATGCATTGTAATTAAGGTTTTTTTTTTTTTTTTTTTCCCCCCTCGGTGATCAAGGGCAAGCCAAAGCAAGACCTGTATTACAAACCATTCATTTTTTTGTATCTTCCAGGGTCAAATCCCCTCAGGATTAAGTTTGGGAACATACACAGTACTTTGTAGAACTGTTGTTAGTGTCAGCCTTCAGGACGAGTAACGGCCATTGCTTGGCCAGTTTGCTTTCTGTGAAAGCCTGAGAGAATGTTTTGCTCTGGATGTCTCTCCTTAGATGCACTATAGTTCATTTATCCCTTTCCTCTGAGGTCCCATAATCTCCTTGACCAGAAAATTTGGGACACCTCTGAGTTACAGGATATTACAGCACAGGTTCTCTTATATACTGAGTCCTTATTGACCTTGAAGGGCTAGGCCAAAATATTGGCTATCCTCATAGCCCTTCTTTTTCTCCAATTTTTGGTCTGTTAACTTACATTCTTAACCCTCCAGCAGAAAAGCTTTGTGATACTATTACTCTATAACATAGGTACTTGAGCGTATCATCACTGGCTTTCTGAGTATCAAATATCTTTGACTTAGCTTGGAATTGATATTTTCTGACCATCGTTGATATTCTAATAACGTTCCATACAATGTGAAATAAGCAGTTACACAGTTTTTACACAGATATTTGGAAATACAAAATTGTAGCCTGTGAAGACTATGGTATTTGGCCCAGTCCCTTATTTTCAAGTACTACTTTTGAGAGAGAGAATGACAGTAACTGAGTATACACCGGGACCATACACCTCAAAATGACAAGAGTGACATGCCTTCCAAGCATAGCTTTAGTGTTACATAGGCTATGATCAATATGATGAACCTTTTGAAGGTTCTTAAGACCAATATCTGATTCATCCTGTGTACATAAATGCATGGTTTTTCTCTTGATATGTTTTCTCTTTTATCTGCTTCTAGTCACTTCGTTGTTTAGTTCATAACACAGTCAGCTGTGTTATGCCCTTAAGTTCTTATTTTCTTCTTTAAAGTTCTTATATTAGGGAGACTATACGATATTTATACATATAGGTCTGATTTATTTCACTAATAAGTATATGTTCAATATACATCCATTTATATATGAAGTCTTCAAACTTATCATTCTTTATGTATGAATAATATTCCATTGTATAACAATACCGCATTTTCTTAACCATTCTTCAAATGATGGACATTTTGGTTGTTTCCAAGATTTGGCTATTACAAATTGGGCTGCTATAAACACAGGTGCACAGATATCGCTACAGTATGATGTTTTCAGTTCTTCTGGGAAAATTTCTAGTAGAGGGATATCTGGATTGAATGGGACTTCCAAATGTAGTTTTGTAAGGATCCTGAACACTGCTTTCCATAATGGTTGCAGCAATCTGCATTCCCACCAGCAGTGGAGAAGGGTTCCTTTTTCCCCACAGCCTCTCCAGCGTTTGTTGCTGGTTGATTTCTTTGTGATAGCCATTCTTTCTGGGCTGAGATGGTATTTAAGTGTTGTTTTGATTTGCATTTCATGAATGGCTAGCGATATGGAGCATTTCTTCAAGTATTTGTAGGCTTGCTGTATTTCTTTCTCTGAGAAGTGTGTGTTCATCTCAGATACCCATTTCTGGATTGGGTCTTTGAATTTTGGAACCCTAATGGTTTTTAGTTCTTTGTAGATTCTAGATAGAAGACCTTTGTCTGAATACTTGTTAGTTAAAATCTTTTTGAAATTTGTGGGTCGTCTTTTCACTCTGTTAGTGATTTCCTTTGACATGCAGAAACTTCTTAGCTGGAGGAGGTACCATTTGTTGATGCTTTCCAGTGTGAAACGTGCAATGTGATTTCTGTCCATGAACTTTTTGCCTACTCTGATGTCTTCAAGATTTCTTTCCACTTTCTCTTCTAGGAGATTTAATGTTTCACTTTTAATATTTAGATCTTTAATCCATTTCAACTTTGTTTCCATGCATGGTGATAGACTAGGTTCAAGTTTTAGTTTTCGGCATGTAGAGAGCCAATTTTTCCAGCACCATTTGTTAAAGAGGCTGTCTTTCTTGCAGTACACATATTTGGCCCCTTTGTCGAAAATAAGGTGGCTGAGTGTGTTTGTATTTGCTTCTGAATCCTCTCGTCTATTCCATTGATCTTCAGGTCTATTCTTTTGCCAATACCATGCTGATTTTATTACTGTAGCTTTGTAGTATAACTTTAGGTCAGGAATTGTAATGCCTCCTACCGTACCTTTATTGCTGAGAATTGTCTTTGCAATTCTGGATCTTTTTTGGTTCCAAATAAATTTTAGGAATGACTTCTCCAGTTCTGTGAGGTATGTCGATGGTATTTGGATAGGAATTGCATTAAATCTATACCACAATTTAGGGAGTATGGCCATCTTCACAATGTTGGTTCTTCCTATCCAGGAGCAGGGAATATCTTTCCATTTTCTGAGATCTTCTAAGATCTCTTTTTTCAGAGTACTATAGTTTTCATTGAAAAGGTCTTTTACTTCCTTAGTTAGGTTGATTCCTAAGTATTTCATTTTCTTCAGTGCTGTCATAAAAGGTACTGTTTCTCTAATTTCTCTCTCAGTGTGTTTGTTATCTGCGTAGAGGAATGCCACTGACTTTTGTGTGTTTAATTTGTAACCTGCTATGCTACTGAATTTGTGTATTAATTCTAGAAGCTTTTTGGTGGAGTCCTTTGGGTCTTCTAAGTAGATTATCATGTCATCTGGAAATAGTGAAAGTTTTACTTCTTCTTTACCTATTCTTATTCCTTTCATTTCTCTTTCTTGTCTAATGGCTGTAACTAATGACTCCAGAACTATATTGAATAGGAGTGGCGATTGGGGGCATCCTTGTCTTGTACCAGATTGGAGAGTAAAAGACTTCAGTTTTTCCCCATTTAGAATTATGCTAGCTCTTGGATTGTTGTAGATAGCTTTTACCAGGTTGAGGTAGGGGCCATCTACTCCAATTTTCTGTAGGACTTTGAACATGAATGAGTGTTGAACTTTGTCAAAGGCCTTTTCGGCATGAATTGAAACGATCATGTGATTTTTGGTCTTGGCTCTGTTGATATAGTGTATTGCATTTATAGATTTGCATATATTGAACCATCCTAGCATCCCTTGAATGAATCCTACCTGGTCGTGATGTATAATCTTGATGATTTGTTGTATTCTAATGGCTAGGATTTTATTGCTAATTTTTGCATCTATATTCATGTGAGAAAGCGGTCTGTAGTTTTCTTTCTTAGTTCCATCTCTTTCTGGTTTTGGTATCAGTGTAATACTTGCCTCTAGGAATGATTTTGGAAGGATTGCTTCTGTTTCAATTTCACTGAAGAGTTTGAGAAGTATTGGGGTTATGTCTTCTTTAAATTTCTTGTAGAATTCCAAGGTGAATCCATGAGGTCCCAAACTTTTCTTTGTCGGTAGGATTTTTATTACATTTTGTATTTCATTGGCTGTTATTGAGTTATTGAGAATTCTAATATCTTCTTGATTCAGTTTTGGTAATTTGTACTTTTCTAGGAATCTGTCCATTTCATCTGTGACTTCAATTCTGTGAGAGTAAAGATTGTCAAAGTAACTATTTATAATCGTCTGTATCTTTGCTCGGTCTGTAATAATTTTACCCTTTTCATTCCTTATTGCTTAAATTTGAGTCCTTTCTTTCCTGTTTTTGA
>PVJA010042615.1:0-17211 GCA_004027025.1 Myocastor coypus | reverse complement strand
GGATCAGAAGAAGAAGGAGAAGGAGAAGGAGGAGGAGGAGGAGGAAGAGGAGGAGGAGAAGGAGAAGGAGAAGGAGAGGGAGAGGGAGAGGGAGAGGGAGAGGGAGAGGGAGAAGGAGAAGGAGAAGGAGAGGAATTCCAAAGGAAGCTTCTGTCCTTTTGAAACATGATTGCAGATCTGCATTCTAGTTAAGGTAGAAATTAAGTGATTTTTAAAAATACATATACAGCTTGGTTTCAGCCAGTGGATTACTTAAGTTTTCACCTTTGATAAGCATTTGGATATGAGTGAGACCACCTAGCTTTAGGGAAGAAGAGCCTCATTTGTGAAAATTGGTTGGATTTTGCCCTTATTGTAGTGAATCACAAACATGGATTCTGGGCTCATTCTATCTCATTTAGAGTGTTAAAGGTCTTTTACAAATTCCCAAACATTTCCTGATTTAAACATTTTAATTACGCCGAAAACCAGAGCCCTTAGCCCGATGTTTACGTAGAAGTTACCTTGCTAACTGCCACCCAGAGGCAGCTTCCTTTGCACGTCCTGTTTGGAAAGCTGTCATCATTTTGGAAGTGAGTGGTGGCCTCTGCCTTCTCAGGAATGTCACTGCTCATTTGTCACTGTAACTCTCTGGGGGTGGTGTAAGTAGCCTGTCTCAATATCTAAATGGATAATAATAAAGTAATTCTAGGTGCAAAGGTTCTGCTTTTCTGTCTTGTGTGCTTATAAGCAATGGATAGTGAAATATTAGGAGGCTGTGTTTTCATCACTTGGGTTGCCATAACAAAGTGTTACAGAGACTGTGGCTCAAACAAGAGCAATTTATTTTCACAGTTCTGGACTCTAGGCATCCGAGCGCAAGGCCAGCAGAACTGGGTTCCAGGAAGGGTCATCTTCCAGGTTGACAGCGCTGCATCCACCTTAGCTGTAAGCAGTGGCTGATTCTCATAGCAATCACAGAGGGTCCCTGAAGGGGACTTTTCTATATTTATCAGTCCAGAAAAAAATGCTCCAGTACTGATCACCAGACACCTACAGGATAAGTGCAAAGATAATAAGACCTTTTAAGAATGGCTGGTAAATGTTGGCGAGTGGATTCACCTCTGGCCAAGAACCAAATTGTGCGGACATGTGTCCGCCACATCCCTAAATTCATATCCATGTGGTTAAAAGTCTTAACCACCAATGAGATGTATTGGAGACATGGCCTTTAAGCAGGTAGTGAAGCTTCCAAGTGGGCTCACTGGGCAGGTCCTAATTCTCTAAGGCAAACCTCCTTGGGTGCGAACAGGTGCCAGGGATGGGTGTGCACAGAGCCAGGGGCATGAAAGACACACTGAGGAGGCAGTCATTGTCAAGCCAGGGGGCTCAGGAGGAGCTCAAACCCCTAGGTACCTCAGTCTTTGTCCTCTTGTCTCCCAAACTGTGAGAAATGAATGCTTGTTGTTTACTTGTGTTGCCCACAGCATTTACTAAGGTAAATTTAATGAATTGATATGTTCCATGATTGCTGAATTATGACTGAGGTGTGAATGAACGCCCAAAGCCTTGTGTGTTCAGAATGAGGTAATTGGATGCTGGGGGCCCTGGAGTCTCAAGCGACCTCATCCACTTGGTCTTGGTTGGCCCCTGGGAGCCTCCTGTGGGAGGTGACTGGATGAGAGGGGCTGCTCAGCCGGGGTGCTAGTGGTCGCTGGGGTCTGCTTGGAGATGGGACCTTGGTGTGTGGCCTGTGAGGGTGGGTCCCCTTCCTTGGCTCTGCACTTGACTCTCAGGCTCCTGGACACATGACATGAGAAACTTTTTCTCACCAGGCTCTTCCGCCATGTTTTCCTGTCCTGGAGCCAGGCAACCCCAGATGAAGAACAGGACCTGAAGTAAAGGAGAACCTGCTGCAAGGTGTGGAAGTTGGGGGTCGGGTCAAGGTGATGAGAAAGTAGCCAGGATGAGCTCTTAGTTGACTGTGCTGTGAGGAGCTCCTGGGTAGAAGACCCGCGCAGGCATGGCCAAGGCTGGGAGGTGCGGATTCTTGTCCCAGCCTCCTCTCTTCTCCCTTTGATTTCTGGATGTTTGAGGTGCGGAGTTTTCTTCTTTCAACACCTCTGATGTCCTTGTCTTGGAGCTGGCCAACCATGGGCTGAACTAGCCAAGTTAAGCTTCTCTGCTTTCTCTTGTGGGGGTCATTATCGTGTCTCAGCCATGAGAAAGCTGCGCCTAATCATTTCTGATCGTGTGTGGTTGATGATATCTTGCTAGCCTTAGGCCTAGACTTGGAGCTGCATTCCATTTGCTTGGAGGAGATACTGAGGAACGGTTAACCGCCTTGAAGAATAACCTAAATTTCTCTCTTGTTCACCCATGCACCACAACTGACCACCAGATACCTATAGGATAGGTACAAAGATATTAAGCCCTTAAGTATGGCTGGTAACCATTGACAGTTGCTTGAGTGCTAAGCAGTGGACACACACACACTCACACACACACACACACACATACACACACACACACATACACACGCACACATGCAAATAGAACAGCATTTTCCTGTGAGGGTCCTGTAGTCAAATCCAGCAATGGATACTAGTAATTCTTATTTGAGATAAGTTACATGATATAGAAAGCATTTCCTACTGCTCTGCCTCTAGAGTGACAACTAAAGCCTGTATGAATGCCTACGTCACCGTGAACACGTTCTTGCTGATGCTGACGTGTCCTCCGAGCATAGCCACTGGTGGTTGGTGAGGCCTCCCAAAGGGCGACGCTGTACCGCAGGGCTTGCATCTTCCTTGTCTGGCCTCATGTGCTTCCTCTCGTAATCTGGGAAGGCAATGTGCTCACTTTCTTTCGGCTCTGATGAGATGGGAGGGCTTAGTCTGGCCTTGGTGGGGGCCTTGCACAGAACAGGAAGAGACTGTAACTGTCTGGGAGAGACGTAGGTGCCCAGGGTGCCCACTCTCTGTCCTGTGAGCTCTCTCACAAGCCCACCCCAGTGGGTTCAAGTGTAGTAGAAAAGGATCTTCCTTCTGAGTTTTCACACTGCAAACGTAGCTTTGCTTCTTGCCCTGTTTGATAAAACAAAGCGATCTGAACTAAGCCAGGCAAGAAGCCAGGATTCAACCAGTGCTGTTGGTATTTCCACAGCCAGGACAGTGCACACCTTGCATTCCGTGGTCCACAACTTTGGGACAAACTGGGAGAACCTGGCACCTCACCAGAGCCACAAGACTGACTGGCAGCCGTGTCTGGTGTGCGTCTCAGTGGCTTTCGGCCCAGTTTCTGGACGTGGGAAACACCAATGACCTTCCCAGTCTTCTTCCCTGAGGTAACCTAGCCACTGACACACGGCCCACAAATGGGTTCGCATCTCACCTAAGTCAGCCGCAGAACCCTGCTGCCCCTCCCCGGGTCCACTCATCCAGGTTTAACTTCTAAGCAGCCAGTGACTTGGATCAGTGTGGGGTGACTGGAGTAGGCGAAGAGGCAAACACTAGCTGCCTGACACTCTGCAGTTGTTGAAAATTTGAGGAAGCCATAGCCTGTGAATGCAAAGAGAGAGGCCCAAAGAACAGGCACAGCTTCCGGATCTCACATGGCCTCAGAAGACCAGTCACATACTGGGTGCATTAAGTCAATAATGGGGTCCTGTGAGCCAGAGTGCTCTTTCTGCAAGTGGTTTCAGTTATATTGCCTCTTTGCCACCCAGAACTAAATAATGCAGTAATAATTAATATTAAATCTCCCAGGTCACCCAGCGTGGAAGGCAGAGCAACTGCCAGATACACCACTTTTGTTTTATGAGAATCTTGAGTTATATTCTCTGACATTATTGCCACCGCAATATTATTACCATTTACTTGAGTTATATTGTTATATTTTTACCACTTATTTTGTATTAATACGATCTAAGGATGATATCACCCCCATTTCTGGACACTTGGAAGCTTTCTGTGTGGTTGAGCATATTACGATTTGGAGCCAACAGTGGTAATGCTTCCAAGTGTGGTTCAGGATTTCAATAGCACACATATCACATCCTATTTAACTCAATAGGCAACATCCAGGCCAGCACGCCCCTGACCTTGCTCATTCAGAATATTCGCTCTCCTAGTGGGCATTGTCCCTGTAGCCCTCTAATGAGTGCCACTCACTTGGGATCCACCAAAGGACCCCCAGGAGAGAAGAGAGACGGGGCGTATGAGTCAGGTAGGACTGGTGATAGCAAGGTGCTCAGGCTAATCTGCTCCAGAAGAATCCAGCCGCAGAGCGTCCTGAAGGCAAAGTTCGCATCACATCCTATCACAAGCTTGCCTTTGACTCGTGGCAAGTGAGTAAATGAAGTCTTGGACTCACTCCTGGCAAATTAGAACATTTTCACAAAGCAGCGCCCCTTGACGCCAAAGGACATTACTCTTAGAGACCAAATGTTTTGTGTTTTCAAGAGCAGCAGAACAAGGGTCACTGAGGATGGCTTCAAGGTGCTGACTATGCTGGGCCGTTCCCAGTCACCGCATCGCATCGGCACGCATGGCACTGCGCGCCGCTCATGGCTTCATTAGCAGATGAAAAATCATTTGGAAGCCGTGTTTTGGAACTGAAGAGCGGTCCTCTCCTGGGAACGCGCTGTGATGAGTCTGCAGTTTGGGACCCAGGATCCTGGATGGGAAGACGAGCACTGGCTCAGAGCCTTTCAGAAGTCAGAGCACAAACAGCGCAACGGAGAGGGGCGAGTTGTTCCTCCGAAAAAAGAGCAAAAAAAGTACATTTTAAAATAGATTGCGCAGAGCCAAAATAAATACATCATGTCGCTAATGAGGAATAGGCATCTCGGTGATGGGGGTGTGTTCTAGGGATGTGGGCTTGGGTTCCATCTCACCATGCACAGGGAGGGACGGTGAGGCCTAGGGTCTGCTGAGGAGAGCAGGAACTGTGGGAGACTCAGGGGGCACAGCCAGAGACCCACGCTCAGCAGGGCAGGGCCGCGCTTGCCTTTCTCGCGTGAATTACAAAGCAGAGTAACAGAGAGACAGAGAGAGAGAGACTGAGAGAGGGAGAGAGAGACAGACAGAGACAGACAGAGACAGAGAGACTGAGAGAGACTGAGAGAGAGACACAGAGAGACTGAGAGAGGGAGAGAGAGAGACAGACAGACAGAGATAGAAAGAGATTGAGAGAGAATGAGAGACACAGAGAGAGACAGAGCTAGAAGGGAAAACAGGAAGGGAGCAGGGAAGGGAAAAAGGGGAAGGAAAGGAGGTGAAATGCAGGGAAAGAGTCTACGCAAAGAGAAAATGTGCTTTTACTTAGTCGTTGTAGGAGCCCAAGCGCTCCCATCTCCCTCTGGCCCATTGTCCCCTCCGGCCAAGCCTCCCGCGGTCAGCTCAGGCGACCACACAAACCAGCGCATTTCCTCTGTTCTCTCTGGCAGCACCTGCTGGGGTCACCACGCAAGGCCGGCAGCAGACACCCTGCCCCTTGGACCTGTGGGCCCCGCCCCGAGGGCTCCCACCGCACACAGAGGTTCTCCCAAGGTTCCTTGCTGCTAGCCCTCCCCAGAGCCTGATGTTCATATATGACTGTGCAGGATAATTGTGTATTAAATGGTCTCCAACTAAGTATCCTTTTCCTTTCAGTTAATATAAATTATATATTATATATTTAATATATATGATGTATAATATAGCTATATATGGTCCTAGGTCTCAATAATTGGCTACATTCCTCCAGCAAGAGCCTCCCATAGTGCTGCCCATGCCACCAAACCGGGCTCTCTTTGCCCTTTGTTTCTTTTTCTTTTCCTTTTTTGTGGGACCAGGGTTCAAACTCATGACCTTCCACTTGCCAGGCAGGCACTTGTGCCATGGAGCTATCTTCCCAGCCCTCTCTTTGCCCTTTGACATGTGGCATTAGTAGCATTCTGGCACCGGGGTGTGGCAGACCTGCTAGGCTGCCCCGTAGGTGGCAGCCTAGCACCAACCACACAGGGTGAGAAGATGCCCACGCTCTGCAGACAGGTGGTGGACCTCCCCTGCCTGGCAGGCTTGGCCACCAAGTGGGCTTAGGAGACCCAGCTGTGACCTGAATGAAGGCCCAGGGGAGAGCAAGGGATCTCCCAGAGAAAGATACTTGGCCAAGAGCGGAGGCTGTGCAAGGAACTTGGGCGAACACATAGGCTAAGGTGTGAAGGCGGAGGGGGCCCTGGGGACATCAGCAGCTAGAGATGGAGAAGCAGCCACAGCCAGCAGCCCAGGGGGCCAAGGATGCTGGGCCCAGCGCGTGTGTCGGGCACAGACACACGGGGCTGGGGTCTGAAGCCACAGCCACCTAGCTGCACCATAGTGGGAGAGAGGGAGAGGCCAGGGTGACGTGGGGGCTCTGGCCATCACAGGAGCCTGAACCTGCGGTATGAGTGTCCAGACACCGGGCAGCTGTCACCCTGCTAGAGCTTGAGAGAGGAAGCAGCCCCTGGGACCTGGGTCCTACCCAAATGAATTGTGCAGCTGCGAGGCCCGTCTGTCTCTGAAGGCATGGCAAAGTGTGAGTTGTCCATTCCCAAAGGCAAACATCATAAGCTCCATGCGGTGACACTTGAAAACAGCTTAAAATATCCACCAAATGCCGAAATGTGAGCTTGACATTTTTGCCTCCAAGGACCTGACGGAGAAGACTGAATTTTAATGGGTGGCGTGAGGAAGACCCATTCCGGCCATGGCATGCCTACTCAGGGAAGCGCTCGGGCACTGACTTCATTTATTTCATTAGTGACATAATTCAGAAATCCTACCCATGGCTCTATTATGCCCCCAGCTCTGGTGCCTCGGTTGGGGTGTTTGTCCTGAAACACACAGCACTTGGCGGGAGATCCAACCATAAAACGAAGTCTATGAAAAGTTACTAGGTCGAGTTAGCACTGAGTATGGAAGTCAATTACTTTTCAAGCACCCAAGGCAACAATGAAACCCCAGCCTTATTGCGGTACTGCGCTTGCTACCCTCAGCTCTGTGCTCTGCTGTGATCAGAGGAAATCCCTGGAAATGAATTGGGGGTGGCGGTGGGGGTCTGAGTTACCCACTGAAGACCAGCAGGCGAGGAAACATAGGAGCAAGACCCCAGGGACCCAGGGATGCGGCTTCTGCCCCCTCCCCTTTCTGCTCAGGAGAGTGGCTTCTGTCTCTGCCTTCACATAAGGTGGATGCAGAGCAAACCGTCAGGAACTTCTGCCCTGAGCGGACCTAGGCTCCTCTTCTGAGAATCACCTATGCTAATACCCTCCCCTCCTCCAGTCCCTATGCAGAAGGGATACTGTGTGGAGAAAAGTGGAAGATGTCCCCACTTAGCCCTGTGGTACTGTCAGAGTTACTGGTGCTGTCCGTTCACATTCACACAGCTGCCCTTACAACAGTGGAGAACCCTTGGGCTCCATCCGGGTCTCTCCATTTCCTTACTTGCTCCCTTTTTCTTTGGGCCTGAGGTCAACTTTTCACTGATGGAAGAACTGAATTTTGTTATACACTCATTGCTAAGACAAAAATTTAGCAAAACTTTGGTCCCTAATGTCATGCACATACATTAGGAAACACTGCAGGAACAGGTTTCTGGTTACAGCACGGCACTTGTGTTGAAGGTGTCTCAGCTTTGTCACCTGGAAACGTGCAGTGTGTCTTATGGCGGCATACTGATTGGGATTTGTTTTATAGATACCATGTTTTCTAGATCTCTCATGATAACAGCTTGACTGGTGTAGGTAGAAAAAGATCCTAGTCCCCATCCTGCAGAAGCCTATAAACAGGAAAACCTGTCTGTGCTCAACAGATTGGACTTGCCTAGCGTGTCTAGCCATGCAACTTGCCAGGTCGCTTGCGAGGAAGATGCTAGCTTCACAGCGCCATGCAGTGGGAAGACCGCCCTCTGCTCTGCAGGGTTAGTGTGCACTTTTAGGGGTGTGTGTCGGCAGACATCCTGCAGAAGATGATCTGGATCCCAGGGCTGCTTCCACATGAGCTGCGCTTCCGCACAGGGGACCTGATGATGGCAGCCTCCTGCTGCGAGTCTCCCTGTGTGTTTGATGCCTCTGAGGGTCACCGGCACCCCGAAGCCTTTTGTTAATTGTGGCTGAGTGTGCAACAGTATGCTCACTCAAGCCAGAGATAACAAGTGTCCGTGAGGGAGGTGTGACAGGTGAGAACTGCCCAGGACTCCTCGTGCCTTCTTCCACTCAAGTTGCGTTGAGAATGAGGTGCAGAGAGCCATTTGCAAGCCGGCTCTGGGGACATCTGGCCCTGCCTGTGCACATGGCATTTACAAGCATGGTGTGTGACTCATGGAGACCTGGACTGCCAGAGCGAGGTATTTTTAGCCCCAGCCTGAGGCACTGGCCCTGCTCCTGGTGCTCCCCACCATGCAGCAGCAGCTGCAGAGGGTTTTGCCTCATGAGAACTCAGCAATGCTTGGGACTCTGATCCTTTGGCTTAATTTGCTTTCCTTGATGGTAAGCGATGTCAACTTAGAACTTCAAGATGTCAAGGTGTGTGCTCTGGAGAGAGGGCAGCCAGCTTCAGGCGTATGCTGTCAGTGTCATGCTCCGTCATGACTCCCTGTGACACTTGTGCTCTGTCTCTCAGTGGTGTCACTGCCCTGCATGAGCACCAGGCTGGGCTTGTTGGTTGGCACTGCTAATTGCCATGGCAATTCATCCTCTTGCACACACACACACACACACACACACACACACAGAGAGACAGAGAGAGAGAGAGAGAGAGCCTGTTAGTCAGCATCCTGGGACCCTCACAGGAGTGGGTATCTGGGGCACAGTGGCAAACGCCAGGCCATGCTCACTCAGTGTGCCTTCTGTTACAAAGCCAGCTTCTTCGGCACCTTCTCAGGCTTGGGGCTGAGGCCAACTAGTGGGAAAACCGCCTGGCAGGTGACTGTACCAGCTGAGTCTGTTCACTTGAAGAAAACTACTGGAGCGGAGTTTGAGGCCTTCTTTTCTCTTTTGTGCTGAAATCCCAACCTGAATCTGCTATGAAGTGTAGCCTAAGTAGCATTTCAAGGAACCGAGTGTAATGAAGGGGGCCCAGAGACAGCTGTGGTCTGTTGCTGAAAATACTGGAGAGCTCAGACTCCAGGTGGTAGATAGCATCCTCACGTGTGGGCTCTCTGTTTGCTGCTTTCTTCCTTGCTTGGAATGCTAATGGTTGACCCCTGTGTGAAGCTAATGATAGGGAAGAACCAGAAGTTAATAGAGATCATGGTCACATTCATGACTAAGCATTCGGTCCTTCTTTGCTGAAGTGATTATGCACAAGATCACGTTCACTAGCCTGAAATAAAGTTGAGTTGCTCTTGGGGTTATTGGCTTACCAAGGGATGAATCTCAGTGAGTCCTCTGAGCTACCTTCATTGGGTCTTCTCATCCTTTCTTTTGGCACCAACGTATAACGTACAGCAATGAAGAAATGCAGGGCCCACCCCCGGTGTATGTTTGTAGCTCTCCGTAGTTGTAGGTAGCACTCTGAAGTAGATACCTTCCTGCAGTGCATCATCAGTTAGCAGCTGCAGTCTGAACAAAAGAAGGGCAGCAGGAAACTGTCCTTCTGGGGATTGAAGCATCTCAAACAAAACTGGCCACGTGGGTCACAATAGAAGTGAATAAAAGGAGACAGCAAAGTTACATGACATTGCAGGTGAGACCTCCAAGAAGTTCCACAAAACACATTTAGCTTTGCACATGGACTGAGCACAAGGATTCAGACAGGCTGGAGGATGCGTGCAGTAAATCCCACGTGAGAAGACTGCGTGGCCTGAATGTGGAAGGAAAGTACATAAGTCCCACGCGCCGCTGCTCTCTCTCTCTCACTCACCCCTCTCCGACACAGCAGGTGCTGGGACAGCGCCACCATGGTGTGGAGGGCGGGAGTGCTGGGCGGAACACAGGCTCAGGGCAGCTACTCAAGGATTATGGGTGATCAGGATGTGGGCTGACCTGAGCCACCCGCAGAAAGCAGAGGTTGCCACCAGAGCACATGGAGGGTCCCTAACTTTACTTTCACAGGTCCAGAAGGATGCTAAGTCCAAACTGAGATTGGACAGTGAGGGGCATCTGTCCAGGAAGAAGACCAAAATGCAGGTCGTCCGAGAGGAGGTGTTCTATGGCCATCCTTCGTCCCTGTGTGCCTGAAGGCTGAGAAATCACGGAAATAGAGCAGCTGTGCTGGTGGCAATGCTGGTCTTGTGTCAGGAATTGTGTTTCCTTAATGAGAAAACAGAAGAAAAGGACTGACTGTGTGCCTACCACAGAACACACTTCGTGGGCACCAAATTGCTGACTTGCCCTGACATATCTGTAGCAATGATAATCACTCGCACTGCAGCTGCGCTGAAGAGCAGAGGTCAGAGGACTTTCCCAAGACCCACTCTGCCTGGCTGTTCTTGTCATGTGTGAACTCAGGCATTTCCTGCCGATGCCAGAGGCTAGGGATTCCCACGCTTCCAGGATGCTCTGCTGGAAGACATTCAGAAGAGCTTTAGAACTTATTTTGCATGCACAGAGCTTGCTCTTCAGCTCCCGAGCAGAGCACGGGCACAGATGAAGATGACTTTCTGGGTTCCTTAGTGTCCAGAGTTTATTTTCACTCATATAGATACAGGGAGCGGTGAGAGCTTACTTTTGTAGGTGATACAGGGACAGCAGTGGTCTTGAGCATCCACCATCTTCAGATGACAAGGATGGCCCAAGGTCATCACAGGAAGGAGCCACATCCAAGGAATTGTGGGAGGGTTTCGCTAGCCCAACCTCCTTGAGCCAGCATGGCGAGGGTGCTCGGGCTGCTGTGCGATGCCGAGGGTGAGCAGGCTTTGCCTCTGTGCATGCACCGCCTATCTGTCTGGCCATATCGGTATCACAGACCTGGGAGCTTGTATTTCTTTAGGACATCACTGTTAAAAATGAAATAAAATGAACCTATTCGACAGCTTCATAAAATTCAACAATATGTTCTCTACATTCTACGACCAAAAACAGTTCTCCCAACTTAATTGTGTGTAGCTGGTGCTGTATGATGACCCCCAGCCAACCACCTGGCCAAGCTGTGAGTTCTTAGAAAACTCTTACAAGCTGTTGAAGAAAATCAGGAGCCCATATGTGGGTTCCTTGGACACATGGTGAAAGCCACATGTTGTTTTATAGTATTGTTGCTGAAAAAAGAAGTGCGAGAAATGATATTTCCAGGGTTCTTGGGGGTGTTTGCTCACATGTGCGAGCTAGCGGAGGCTGGCGCTCTGAATGGCACATGGCTTTTCGCAGGCAAGCAAGGCAACTGTGTCCGGGAGGACTGGACAGCACTGGCTCAGGGTGGGGTGGGAAAGCCTGGGCTGTGAGAAAGGCTCAAGGGCAGAACAAGGACACGTCCTCTAAGCTAGTTTGATGCTCACTAATTCCACGAAGCCCTAGGTTTGTGGATATTGATGTGGATTGAAAAACACAAAGAAGGAGGAAGAGGAGAAGGAGAAGAAGAGGAGGAAAATCAGAGTCAGACACAGCCCTCAGGGATCCCAAAGACTCATGCATGGGGACTCCTTCATGGTCCCTCCCCTTATCCAGGTGCTTCAGGGGCATCTTGTCTGTCACACCAGCTTCCTGGAACTCCCACCTAGCCACTCGCTTCTTCATCTCCCACGTCTTTCCTCATCTCCAGCCTTTGCACATCCCCAGAGCACAGCCTAGCGGATATGGAAACAACACTGTCCCTCATAGTCTCCTCAGATCACTCTGACTCTTACAGGCACAGTGGTAATGAAGACAAAGCTGGGCCTACATGTCCCTCAGCAATGACTTCCTGTTTTGAATTATGGGCTCTAGCTTCATCCACAATGTTGAAAATGCCACCATTTCCTTCTCTGCTGAGTAGCGTTCCATTGTCTATGGAGGCCAAATGTTCCTTGTCCATGATCCATAGATGGACTCTCAGGGTGACTGCATATCTTGGTTCTTGGTAGTGGTGCCATAAAGGGCCAAGTATCTCTTCACCATAGGTGTAGCCTAACTAGCATTTCAAGAAACAGAGTGTAATGAGTGGGGCCCAGGGACAACTGTGGTATGTCGCTGACAATCCCTGAAAGCTGAGACTCCAGGTGATGGATATTAGCTTCACCTGTGGGCTCTCTGTTTGCTGCTTTCTCTCTTGCTTGGAATACTAATGGCTGACCCCTGTGTGAAACTGACAATAGGAAAAGGGTGGAAGTTAATAGAGATCATGGTCACATTCATGACTAAGCACAAGATTTTCCTTTACTAAAATGATTATGCACAAGATCACGTTCACTAGCCTGAAATAAAGCTGAGTTGCTTTTGGGGTTCTTGGCTCACTGAGGCACGAATCCCAGCGCGTCCTCCGAGCTACCTTCATTGGGTCTTCTCATCATTTCTTTTGGCACCGACACATAACATACCATAGTGACTTCCATGTGTTCGGCTGTGTTACTTGCAAGTGAGATTGCTGGGCTCTCCAGCAGTTCCATGTGATCCTGAGTCATGATGTGTCAACTTGACTGGAGAAAGAGATGCCAGCAGAATTGCAGAGCAGTGCACAGCATGACTGTGCATGATTGACAGGTAGGCCAGGAAACCAAGGGAAGACCCACCCTAGACATGGGCGGGGCCTATCAAACAGGAAGTATGCCTATTTTCAAAAGCTCCAGTCTTCTCAAGAGACTTCCTCCTTTGTTAGGGTTAATTTGAACATATGTCTCTAGGTTTTCCTTTTATTCAGTCTTCCAATGTGGACTTCTCTCTCCTGGGCTCTCCTAGGCCTACTGTGGAAGGGCATCCTGGACTCCTCTTGTTCTGCAGTTTCCAGCCTCCTGGGTGTCCGGCTCCTACATCCTCCATTTATCTGGCAGATGGCCTGTGTCTGCTCCAACCTGTAATCCTGTAAGCTAACCTCGGAGACTTCCTTTTATATTTTACATGTGTTTCCTCTCTACCTCCAGAAAACCCTAATACATTCTGTTTAAGTTTTGAAGACCAGAAGTAGTAAAACAGAAAGTGGCATGGAACCAAACAGCCTCAAATAGGTAAAGCAAACAAGACAAAGAAAACCACAACTGTAGGCATCATACTTACTGATTTCAAATTTAATTACAGTGCTATAGTAATCAAGGGGCTGGGGAGATAGCCCAGTAGAACAAGCACTTGCCTAGCAAGAGCAAGGGCCTGAGTTCAATCCCTAATTCAAAAAAAAAAAAAAAAAAAAAGCTATAGTAATCAATACAGCATGGTACTGGCATAAAAACAGACACATAGACCAATGTTACCATATAAAGAACCCAGAAATAAGATAAAGCTTAGATAGTCAACTAATTCTAATAAGATCACCAAGAGGGCATAATAAGAAAATAGTCTTTCCACCGAAATCTACTTAGGAGAGTGAATATCTTTTTCAAAATATTGAAAATGGAGCCTTTTCTTATAGCAGATACAAAAACAAACTCAGAACACAGTAAGAACTTTCTGAAGCATTAAAACTTCCAGAAGAAAGCACAGAGCTCAGGTAATCAAAACAGACAACTGTGACAAGAGACAGAGAAAGGAGAGGTAGGGGAAGGGGAAAAAAGGAATTAAGATAGGTTAAGATTATGTGAATGCTCTTAAAGGAAAAGAATCAAATCCGAAAGGCAAGCTACTGAATGGGAGAAAATATTTGTAAACTATATATATATATATATATCTATATATATATATATATATATATAGATAGATAGATAGATAGATATAGATATCTATCTATCTATCTATATATATATATATATATGTATCTGATAGAGGGCCAGTACCCTGAAGCACAGATATGGGTCATGTGCCAACAGAAAAAGAAAGGGCATGATTATTAAAAAACATTATGTTTTTTTTCCTTTGTGTATTATGTTTAATAAGAAATAACACTGACATAGTTTCAAAACACGTTAGTAGGAGAGCCACAATAATTGGTGAAATGCATATTGTTGTCTTCATAGTAGTTGTTCACATGCTAACTTCTAAACACTATTGGTACAAATATTTCCTTTCATTGAACTAAGAGAAAGTAGTTATATACATAGAGCAATATTCCACCATAGTATGGGTTATCAGCAGAACTGATACTGTTTGAAGCTGTCCACTTGAGCCTTTTACAACTCAGCATGCTAATTTGGCTATACTTTTTATACCTCATGGTTAAACTTTTCTGCTGGGAGGTTAAGTCTGAGTTAAAGCAAGACCTACATAATAAAACATGTAATTTTTGAATGGCTAAGATCAAGTGTAGTATCTGTTCTTATCAGTTTAAAAAACATTATCTAAGGGCGATACGCAGGTAGGTCACAGGTACATGCAGCTCAAGGAAATGACAATGAAACCACAGCTCGGTGCTACCTGGCGCTGGCTTGGAGGGCTATTAACCAAGACAAGAGACAGCAAGAGCTCACAGGGAAGGGAGAGAAGAAAGGCCTTCTTCACTACCCAAGGAAATGCCGGTTGGCACGGCTTGGTGCCTTAAATTGTGTAATTCTAAGCCCAGGCAGTTGATGTAGAACACAAGAGACAGCAAGATAATTCTGCTATTTGCATGTAAATATTTTTTATTGGGGTGCAAGGATCATGAGTGCTCCCATCTGGAGCTTTATGAAATCAGCGTGTGCTGAGTATGTCAGGTTGTGTAGGTCGTGAGAAGACACCGAGGGCCACAGTTCATGAAGAGCAAAGGCTCATGGGGGCTCACTCTGTTACTGGTTCCACTTCCAGTTGGGTGACTCTGCTACTGGGGGCCTTGGGTGAGAAGCATTTCCTGGTGCAAAGGTGTGACCACGGAACCTTCTCTGCTCATGGCCACCAGGAGGCATACATAAGAGGGGTAGTGGTAGGGTCCTGAGATCCCCTCCTCTCCCTTCCCTTGCACTGCATACTACTTGTGACTGGATCTCCTTCCAGTGTTCCTCGTCTCCTACTGAGGACCAGACTCCACACCTGGCCCTTGAGAGGCCACATATCCCAACCACATGATGCATGCATCCTGTAACCACTGCCCACGGAAGACAGAGATCAACAATAGCAGTCCAGGAGGCTTCCTTGGTCCCAGTTCTGTGGCGCGCCTTTCGGAGCTCCTCTGTGTCTTCCTGTGCATGGCATCATGGTTATTCTCTGTCTGACGCTCTGTCATTGTCGAAATTCCTCTGGTTTCTGTAAGGACTACCAGCTTTTTCTTTTAAATATTCTGTGTTGTTTCATTTTATAATGAAAAAAATCTAATTCACTTTGACTTCTATTTGATGTCTTTACATGTGAACTTGTGTTGAAGGCTATGGAGGATACAGCGCTGTGCTACCATTTGCACATGATTCTGTCGTCCTGAGTCTGCCTTTCTGGTGTGCATGCTAGGAGCAGGAATGCTGCTCATGGAGCCTGCATACATGCATTCACCTTTAGCAGACAGGACTAAAACAATTGACAAAATGTATCTGGACACACCCTCTCAGTGGAGATGGGGATTTCTGTTGTGGTACAACCACACCAGCACACAATAGTGCCCAGTGTGTGATACTTGCTATTAAGAGGTTACAGATATCATGTAGGTATTAAATATAATATACCATATAACACATGCACGTGCTATATATTGGTGTATGCATGGGGTTTTGTTTATATGTGTGCGTATACTTTTATTGTAGAAGGTTTCAAACACACACAAAAATAGGTCCCAGATGGGCTTCACTCCATTCTGCAGCCTCAGTAGCCAACTGAGGCGGGCACGAAACCTGTCTTCAGCCACCGCCCAACACTTGCCCATTTCTAAAGTGACTTAAAGCAATTTTTTTTTTTTTTTTGTCTTTTAAAGACAGGTTCTCACTATGCAGTTCTTGTTGGCCTTGAGCTCACTTTTGTAGCCCAGGCTGCTCTCAAACTTGTCCTAATCCTCCCATTTCAGCCTCCCAAGTACTGGGATTAAAGATGTGCACCACCACACCCAGCCTGCAAATTTCTCAATGTGGCATAAAGGTGCTTCTTTCAAAACCATAATCAGGGGCCAATTACAAAGCTCAGAGGACTGAACACCTGCCTGGCAATGCAGGGACTGAGGTCCCCAAAAACACATACCAAGCTGACCCCTCCTATGGTCATGCTGAGGTGGCCACTGACACTTGATGATACTGTTATTGATCATTATACTACTTTAGCCATGATGTCATAGATTCTGTAGTTAGTTTTATCCCGTGTATGATGGCATTTTCATTAACCATATCCCAATATCTAAGGATGCGGTGTTGAGCCAAATAAGTACCAGCTTGCCATCCTTAATAACCTGAGTTTGTTTGTCTATACAAAAAATCAACAAGCATCTGCACCCAGAAGACAGCTCTGGGGAAAAACACATTTCCTTTTGAAGCATGGAAACATAGGTTAAAGCTATCTACCATTGAAAATCTGCAGGTACCAACACAGAAGATAAGACATAGAAAATGACAAGAGCAGAACATCCTTCCCTAAAATAAAAGAAATATGAATAGTAAATAAATACATGAAAAACGATCAGGGTTACTGGTCATTCAAGAGATGCAAATTAAAACAATGACAAGATTTCATTGGCTCCAGAAAGAATACCTATTGTCACAAAATCAACCAGTAACCAATGTCAGTGGGCCTGTGTGGAAAAAGGAATTCTTCTTCACCACTGGCAGGAGGGAAGGCTGGCTGGAAATCAGTGTGGCGCTTCCTGAAAAACTTAGGATTACAGTTCCCCTTGAACTCACATATTCCTCTTCTGAGAACCGGGCTGGTAGAGTGAAATCATTACACAACAGCAATGTGTGCGTATCTATGTTCATATCAGTCCAGTCCATAATAGCTACATCTTGGAAATAATCGAAATGCCCATCAACTAAGAAATGGATGAAGAAGAATTTTTTTAATGCCGTGGAGTATTACTCAGCCATAAAGAACAATAAACTGGAGATATTTCTAGGTAAACAGATGCACCTTCAGAACATATTCTTAAGTGAAATAAATCTGACTCACACGAGTAAATGTCAGACCACTTTTGTGGTACGATACATCAAATATATAAATAAGGAGCAAAGTGTATAAAAGGTACTGCAAAACGGAAACTGTTCAAAAGAAAAGAGAAATAGCACAGGGGAGAGGAAAGGAAAAGAAGAAAAGATTCATACTCATATGAAATA
>PVJA010042614.1:0-17218 GCA_004027025.1 Myocastor coypus | reverse complement strand
TTTCTAAGAGACAGAAGCAACCAGAACTAGAACAGGAACTATTACCTGGGCAACCAAGAAACAGAACAAGTATACTGACTAGGGCAATGATTTTCTACTACAGTTTCACCTTAAGAAAAACTCTGTTTGGACTAAGACGAAGCAGATACATATACAATCAAAGGTTTTGCAATTGCAGTGTGCCACCAGTGAAGCTTGTGACGTTGGAGGCTATTGAATCTAAGCCTCCTAAAGCTCATCTCACCAATCTAGCTCTGCGTTCCATGCATTGTAATTAAGGATTTTTTTTTTTTTTCCTTGCTGGGTGGTCAAGGGCAAGTCGAAGCAAGACCTGTATAACTAAACATTCTTTTTTTTTTTTTTGATAAAAAAAAAAAAAAAAAAAGATACGTTGGGTTTCTTAAAGGAAGTAACACTTAAGGCCACGTTCAAACCTTCCCCTTCTCAGAGACCATAGCCTTCCTTGATTTAGTCTGTTCTCGCTTCTCTGAAACATGGAACCCAACACCCACAGCTTGAAGGAGGAGAGGCTTCATTGGGTTCATGGTTTCAGGGGACAGTCACAGCGTCCTGATGGCAGAAGGACCCAGTGGAAGAAGCATGTTTAGTTCCCAGGCCAGGCAACAGAATAGGAGCACAGTGCCACAGGGCCAACGGCCAGCTCCACACAGTGAGGCATCAGCCTCCCCTTCCTCATGGCCTCTCTTCTTCTCTTCCCCCAGGGACCATGTAGCACCACCTGGCCACCCTGTCCTCTAGTTTGGCTTCATTTCACTGTTGGCCTTTCCATCTGCATGCACATTACACCAAGTGCTGCATGCCGCAGGTTGAATCCATGAGAAGTTTAGTGTTTAGTCCACATTTATTTAAAAGCATGGAAAGATGGAGTCCTTCAACATGGTTCTTGTCATGCTTCTTCTCTGCTATTTCTTGAAGTAATCATTCTAGATTATAGCAGGATATTCCATTCCTCCACACTTTCATCTGTCTCAAGCATTTCTACCTTTTTCAACACGAAGGCGTCGGTCGCTCTTGTAACTTACTCTTTCCACCCCCATTCGTTCCTTCCACACAGCGTGGTCCTGCTCTGTGGCCTTCTTATGTGCTCTTCCTCCTCCGTGTCTACTTTGGTTACCTTTGCCACTGCTCTACCCTTTACAATCAGCTCTTGAAGAACGATCTTTGGATGGGGGAGGTAGCTCGCTGAGAGCGATCCTTCGTGGGTCCATTTGGTCACCTGTCTGCCTGAGTCACACCCAACCACTAGGCTTGTCTAGACCATGTCATTCAAAGAACTCTGGGAAAGGCCTATCTACCCTTATTTAACAACCCAATGACGGAGTCCGTTCCATTTCTCACCCATAGCGTTCGACACAGCCACATCTTCCTTCTTCTTGGATTCTCCTGTTCATGACCATCTTCAGTCTCCTTGTTACAGCGACATTTATCAGATCTTCACACCCCCCCCGAAATAATAGCTTTTCTAAGGGGGTCGAAAAGATCTACATCCCATGAGCCCACAACAACCTCTCACTTGTGTGGACTTAGGGGAGTTTCTTAAATCACCCTGAGCCTCGCTTTCCTTCCTTTGTAAAATGGGTGGAGTTGTGGTACCTACCATCAAAGGCTTTGGGGACAGGAAGGACACTGACCTTCGGTCTGCTCTTAGAGTGATCCTGGCTCCTCTGTGCTATGGATACAGAGACCAAAAGTCAGATAAAGGCTTTGCCTTTAGCAGCAGGAACAAAGTGAAGACCCACAGGACCTTGCAGAAAACAATGAGATGCATGGAAGAAATACAGCACAATATGGAACAAAGCACACAGCAGAGGTGGGGACGAATTTTTAGAAAGTATGGCCCTAGGTGTTCTGGAAGACTTGCCTTTCGCTGAGAGACCCTCGGTCCGAGGCAACAGAGGATGACTGTTCTGCTATGCACGCACTCTCTCTCTCTTTTTATTGTTTCAACCCATCGATGTCCTAAGTCTGCTACTCCCACATTTTTCTAACTAATCTCTCTGGTCTTAAGGTCTTGGCTGTCTGTATGTTTCTGTGGCTAAGTGGTTTTATTATTTTTTTCCTTTTTACATGCAGAGTGAATTGTTTCAAAATCCAAATGAAAAATCACCAGGGCCCCGTTCTTCCCTCAGGGAAGTGTCTGAGGACCTCCAGGAAGCTGGGTCAAGTTACATTTCCATCCAGTATTTTGCAATCACCCCTCCCACTCATGCCCCGGGACTGTTTGGCTCGCCTTTCCTGCCAAGCACTCGTTATCCCCTACTGCTCCTTTGGGGATGGATGCTGTCCGGCATCACGTAGACTAGCCACCAGCTTTCTCATTTTGTCAGTGGACCGGGTGTGTACAGGCCGTCCTCCTGGACCTTCTGCCAGAACTGACCTCCTTAGGCGCTTGGCTGTGCACCGGTGCTCTTTGGCCCCCTTCAATGCACACACTCCTGGAGCCTGAACTTGGGATCCAGATCTTGCTGCAGTACCTTGACCATCAGCACAGCAGGGACTCAGATGCAGGTGTGACTTCAGAGTTCACTCTGTTCCCACAAAGCTCAAGAATGAGAGTTGAACCGCCGCAAGGCCAAGGCTCATGACTCCCAGCCTGGCTGTGACCCGGGACCTCTGGCACCTCCCTGCCTGCACAGCTCGGTGCACGCTGCAGGCTGAGCAGGTCTGCCCTTTCTTCCCCACCACGTGGGAACTGTCAGCCACACCTCACTCAGAGAGCTCTGGCCCTGTGGACCTGAAGGCAGCATTAGGGCCTGCGATAGTCTAGGTTAAGTGACGTGAGAGCTTGAACAATGACCTCAATTCCACGCGTACCTGCCTTGTACCCACAGAGGCTGTTATACAAGGAAAGCCAGCGTGGTGCTTACACTAGCGTGCACCCACCGAGTGGTGAAGAAGGAACCCCCTCAGCAAGCGAGCAGAGGCTGAGCAGGCACAGCTCAGCAGAGAGACAGACGTTCAGCAAGTGTTCTTGGCCCGCAAGGTAGAACTTTTGTTATGCTTTTATGTATTTAGTACGGGGTCTACAGGATCTCTCTGTGCAGACCAGACTCATTGCGATCCTCTTGTTTTCAGCCTGCCAAGCACTGGAATTATAGGAGCGCTTCACCACACCCAGTCTCAAGAAATTTGGCATTTTATTTTATTTAATTTATTTGTTTATTTTCCTTTTATAGGGCCAGCTCAGCCCACCCTGAGGATGGGGCTGATGCGGCATGTGGTGCTGGAGACGGAACCTCGGTCTTTGCGCCTCCTAACTTTGCCTAAGCATGAGCTGCAGACCGCTGAGCTAGCTCACCAGCCCCCACAAGGCAGAAATTCTATGAGAGTCACCAGGGTTATGGCTTATCCCTACCAATGAGACCAGTTTAGCCCCTTGAGTCGCTGCCAACCTCTCCCACTGCACACAGCTGCTGAGAACAGACGTTGTCCCTGTACATCTGAGGGTAAGAGCCTCAGGGGGACACAAACTCTGCTGCCTTTTTCGCCATCAAAGCTTGGAGCAGCTGTGGGCACCTGTGACACACAGCTCTTCGGCTCTGCACGGCCTGGTGTTCCTTCTTTCCCATCAACCACCCCAGCTCTGCACCCCAATGTCACATTCAGTTGTGGCTCCACCCAGCAGGCCTGACAGAGAGAGATCTGGGAAGAAGAGAAGCCAAGGATCTCTGGCAGCGACAGAAACGGTATACCCGCACTCCGGGGGCCTCCAGTCAGGAACTGCCGGGAGGGACGTTTCTTCTCTGTGACAGAATGTCACCTTGTCATTCCTAAATGGCCCTTGATTCATAATCCCAGCAGATTCCAACCTACCAGCCTTCTGCTCAGGTCCACAGAGCTCTGGCCATGCTGTCCCTGGTTTCCATTACCTCAAAGGCTAAGGCAGCATAACATAGGAAAAAACGCCCGGCTCCAGTAGATGAATCTAAAAAGAAAAAGAGCTGCAATTTCCCGGAGGTTATGTGAAGAAATTTCAGTTTCTCTGTAATCTCACATAAGAAAAGAAAGTAGTTTAAGGGGTGCCTTTCTGATGGAACAAAGCTGTTACACAATCAAAGAGCTAATAGTAGTCTCGTCTGTAGTGGATTTCTAACCAGTGGTCAAGTTATTACACCCTGCTGAATTAAATGAACGTGGTGCTGGGTGCGGGAGGCCCACCTGGGGGCTGTTGCCAGCAGCACACAGGCGGAAGGGGAGGGGCGGTGGAGCCTGCTGGTTCTCTCGGGCTGCTCTGCTGCAGGGCCTTGGCATGCTGGCCCTTCCAACGAACTTGGGAGGAGCTCTTTGGTCCTCATCTTGAGCGCCATTTCCTGGCTCTGGAGAAAATGAAGCACTGCTCAGCCTCATGGAGAAGCTTTTTGCATTGGTTTTCCTGATGGGAGCTCGGCTCTCCTCATCACTGGAGGAGCTCAGGACCTCACTGTGGCTGAGGACGGCTGTGGTACTTTCCAGGGGAGCTCTGGGACTTGCCCTGAGCATTGCTGCCTGGCTCTCATTCAGATCTCTCTGGCTGTTAGCACAGATACTTCTTCCCAGTGGCAGAGACTTCCTAGGTTCCACCACAGATCTTTGGGCCTTTCCAGCACAGACCTGTGAAGCAGGCCCACATGAGTCTGTTGTGGGCTCCAGGCCTCCAGCTGGACTGGTGGGAGGCACTTTGATGAGCTCTAAGCCCTCAGCTGGATTCTTTAGTGTTAGCATGTGGATAGCTTGTCTGCACTTACTGTATATAATTCTCTGGGTGATTCATTCTAAAATATCATAAAATGTGACCTGTACTATATTGTTCGTCTTGCAAAAAAAAACCCAAACCATGATGCTACAGTAATACAGATAACTCGAGGGCATTCTGGGTTACAATTTGTTTTGTTTAAAGTAGAAGTAATCAGTAGGCGCCGGGGAGATAGCTGAGTAGAATAAGCACTTACCTGTCAAGTGCAAGGACCAGAGTTCAATTCTCTATTCCCAAAAAAGAAAGAGAGAGAGAGAGGCAGAGAGAGAGAGGAAAGAAGGAAGGAAGGAAGGAAGGAAGGAGGGAAGGAAGGAAGGAAGTAATCAGAACCTTTAATAAGCTAAGATACACTGTACACTTCAAAAGGGGTATTTTTATTTTATTTTATTTTATTTTTGAAAACAAACTTTACTAATTTATGTTACAGCCAGCTCAGCCTGCTGTGGGGGTGGGACTGGCACAGCATGTGGTACCAGGGATGGAGCCATGGTCCACATAGATGCCTAAGCTTGCTTAGACTGCTGAGCTATCTCACCGGCCCACAAGTGGTATTTTGTAAATCATTGCTTTTCAACCATCTTAGACCCTGGATTCCTTGTTCAAGAGAAAGACTACAGTTCAGACGTTCTTTGGGAATTGCTTCTCTAAACACATCTTAAGTATATATTTTACTAACATAGAGCAGCCTGCAAGACAATGTATGTTCTCCTGCTTTTAAATTCTTACTTCATCAGGGACTGGGGAGATAGCTCCATGGCACAAGTGCCAGCCTGGCAAGTGCAAGGTCATGAGTTTAAATCCTGGTCTCACACACACAAAAGTAATAAATAAATATATAAATAAATAAATTCTTACTTCATCAGTATTTTATCTGGCACTCGCCACCTCACCAATGCAGACTCTTCCTGAGGACAGCAAATCCGTAGCCACAGAGCTGGGAGTGGCAGCATTTGGACATCTACCTCCTGTCTCCCGGGACTTAGAACAGCCCTCATTCTTTTTCTGATCCAACGGTCTGTGAAAAGGCCACATCGCCAGTGAACTATTAGTGCTGTCTAGTTTTAATAGCCTGAAACAATTTTGAAAAATTTCAATGAAATCCACAGACTTTAGTTAGGCACTGAACATAGGTAACATTTATTGTTTATCACCTTAAGTAATCACAATAACCCAGCCCGTACTATTGTAATTCCCACCTTTCAATAGAAGGAGTGGGATTAGGTGGCATGCACAGGGCACCACCAGGCACACAGGCTGGCTGAGCCGAGTTTGAGACTTGTTCCCAAGACTCAAACTTGGGAACAGTTTGGGCAGTCCCGCCATATAAACAGAAAATTCATTCCGGTTTTAGGAATGCAAAAGTAGACTGCTGAGCTCGAGGTCTCAGCAGCTGGAACCCATGACACGTGGATGTGGGTACACAGCATCAAAAATCCCAACACAAAGAATTTTCTCCGTGTGAACATCCACCTTAGAAAGTCTTAAGAAAGCTAATAAGAATGGTCTGAAATGAACCAAAACTAGCGCCCTTTAAAAGACATCACAGTCAGGTGATCATTTGATGGGATTTCAGGACATCCTTCAGCCCTCTAAACTCTCCCCAGGGAGAGTTTGAAATTCCACCATCAGCAACGTGTTAATCTGATAGCTGACAAGGCTGAAATGAAAATCCTTGGGATGCGTGTACAATCACGGATTGTGACAGGTCCGCCTGCCTCGAGTCACAACCACCTCACAGCGTGGGAAGTGCTGGGTGGGTCTGTGATGACAGACCTTTGAGCCACCTGATAGGTGGCACCTGATGGGGGTGACACCAACTCACAGCATGTAGCCTGGACAGAACAGAGGGGAAAGGAGGTGGACATGTTTCCCTGATGGAAGGGCTTCCGCCTTCGCCATTGCCTTCACACTTTGAGTTCCAGTTTCTTTTGCCTCCCAGGGCAGACTCACACCAGGACTCTGCCATGAGCTCCCTGTGGCCGTCCACCCCTGCTGGGTCCCCACCTCTCTCCTGGGTCAACTGCCCCTGTGAGCGTGCCCATGGCTGACCCTACAGATGGCCTCTGTAACTGTGTGACTCTGTGATGAATCCCTTTGTATAATTATGCAAATATCATACGGTCCTGCCCCTCCATAGAGCCCAGACTGATACAGGGAACCGCATCTGTGTCCTCATTCTCCTCACGTGGGATTTTTTCCTACAAAAGTTATAGTCTCACTGAATGCCTAACATACAGCAGAAATCGTGCCAGATACTTCCCATCCATTAGCCCCTTTCTTCCCTCAGTAACTCCGTTTAATAGATTTTTCTTTACCTCCAAATGACACATGAAGACACAAGGGCCAGGGGAAGATTACATAATTTGCCTAAATTGCCACACTTTGCAATGGAGAATGAGCTCTTGCTAACTGCGTACTCCTAGATATGCTCATCAATTTTGATATTCAGGGATGGATAGGCTCCCCCCACACTAATCAATTAGCTAAGTACCTTTTAAAAGAAGAGAGGAAAATAGATCATCTTTTGGATTGGCGCATAAGCAGGTGTGCACAGCACGCTGGGGAGAATTAGGTTTATCCCAGCAGCAAAGATGGATAGACCCTGAGGGAGGCACGGTAGGAGACGGCGCGTCGCAGCGTCAAGCTCAGGACTACGTTTCCACAGAGTGACATGTGCAGACCTTAAAATTGCACGCTGCATTTAAAATGCAATATTCGGGTTGCATGAAAGATAGAAACACACAGTATTTTAAGTTAGTTACTTTCTTATAAAATTATTCATAAAATAATAAATGTAAAGGAATGTTAATATCCCTCGCATAGAATTTTAGCTCATTTACACATAAAATAATATGTGTTTTGTGAATATAGTCAGATTCAAGATTCAAGTCTGCATCAGCATTTGATTTTTTTTTTTTTTTTTTTTTTTTTTTTTTTTTTTTTTTTTTTTTTTTTTTTTTTTTTTTTTTTTTTTTTTTTTTTTTTTTTTTTTTTTTTTTTGGTGGGACTGGGGTTCGAACTCATGACCTTGCACTTGCCAGGCAGGCACTTGTGCCATGGAGCTATCTCCCCAACCCCTGCATCAGTATTTGATTATGTGATGGAGGGGAAAGGAGATTGAGATGGACAGGGAAAGAAAGAGGAAGAGGAAGAAAACAAGGGAAAGAGGGAAGGAAGAAAGAGAATAAGTGATGAGGAAGAAAGAATGATAATGGACTGTCAGTTTGGTTATGTGGTTTATTCCACTTTCAGAGCCTAAGATCTAAAAGTTTTCAAATGAAGGGGAGAAGGGGATGGGAGCACAGAGGGAATCTACACCTGCCTCTCCTTCATGCGTTTCAGAAGTGACTGGGAGTTTGGGCGTGGTTGTGCACACCTGTAATCCCAGTGTAGGGGAGGCTGAAAACAGGAGGATCACTACAAGTCTGAGCTGCATAGTGAGATCTTGTTCCACATACATAAATTATTTTAAAAAGTGATTGAGTGTGGGGGTTTTATTGTTGAATTACTGTTAGGAGATGGAGTCTGGTTGGAGGAGGCAGATGTCTGGGTGCAGCCTAGAGGGGTATGTCTCCTCCCTGGTTACTCCTTTCACTCTCTGCTTCCAGGGTCTCTTTCATCTGGGTGGGCACATTGTCTTCTCCCAGATCATTCTACTATGCCTTCCTGTCTTGAAGGCAGTCAGTGATGAATTGAAACATGAGCCAAAGTAAACTTTTCCTTCTTTAAGTTGCAGGTGTTAGATATTCTGTGGTAGCAATGAAGAAGGAGGAGGAGAAGGAGGGGGAGGAAGAGGAGGAAGAGGAGGAGGAGGAGGAGGAGGAGGAGAAGGAGAAGGAGGAGAAGAAGGAGAAGAAACTAAGACAAATTTTGGTACCAAGAGTAGGGTCAGTGCAATGACTACCTGATAATGTGGTTCAGAAAACTCTGGAACTGTCTCACTGGAGGGTTTGGGAAGGCTTGAAGAGGCTGGCTGGAGAAGCCCAGCAATGATGAAGTCTTGGCCTCACGGGAGGGTCTTGTCAGGACTCAGAAGGCCAGAATTCTGATTAAATGGTAGATAGTGAAGAACAGGCTCAGGAGGTTTCAGTTGCTCAGGCTCAGGGGTAAGGATTCTACTGTAAGTTAGACTCTAGGTTAAATGTGTTGTTGTCTGGTAGAAAATTTGCCACCATTCTATTGTGTTCTGGAACTTTATAGGCGACTGAACTTCTATGATGGAGGATATTTCAAAGCAATCCACTGCTTGGATTGTGACTGGGATAATGTTCAGTGCTTTCAGTGAGATTTGCACTCAGCAACAGAAGGAAATAGCCCACTTAAATGCTCAAAGTGTCCCCAGAAAACAAGGGCCGGCGAGGGGACAGCAGAAGACCAGTTGTGTTGCAGAAAAGATTAGACTAAAAGAAAACAAAACAAACAACAGAAACAAAATATTTTCCAATAAGACAACAGCAAAGGTGCCTTTAGGGCAGCAAAGAATTCTCAAAACTCACCAAACCCTGGTTCACAGTCATAAAGCTGCAAAGATTTCCTTTGATAAAAGAGCCCTGGGGAACCATGTCAGAGCAGGGCCACCGAGGCAGTTGGTTTCCTACAATTCACTTCACGGTGCCATCCAGCCGCCCAGGCTCTCGGAGATCTCTGCACCCATGATTGAAGGGACCTTGCTGCTGCTCAAGCTGAGGCAGATCTTGAGGTAGTCTACGTGGTGTAGGTGTATTACAGAAAGTAGAATGCAAGAACTGGGAGTCAGGAAAGCATCCAACCCTAGTTTGGAAGAAGGCCTAGGAGGCCAAGTAGTTGGTCTTTGACAGTGTAGTATGTAAAGCTATGAGAATAAAGTGAAAACGAAACAAACAGTGAAAACCTGTGGAATTTGGAGAAGCCAGAAACATGGACCATCCTCTGGAGAAAGCCTGGAACAGCCAGCAAAGTCCCAGGAGAAGTGGGCCCCAAGGATGATAGCTGGGCGAGGGCTGTAGAGGGCAAGCTACTCCAGCCCTGTGAAGATCCGGTCTGGCCCCGGCTTTCCCTTGTGCAGGACAGAGAGGTACTGGATTTAATGTCAGCTCTGCTGCGCTGTGCTCTTGCTTCAGCCTCATTCCCAGCCACCCCCCGGCTCCTCCCCGCTGGGAGGGGTGTGCCTTTCCTGTGCCACTGTACATCGGCAGTGTAAATTCATTCAGATTTTTATAGGACCTCCCAGCTAAGAATTTCAAGTCTTGGAGGAGACTTGGACTTGGACTTTTCAGTCAGCACCGCTGAGCCTATTAAAACTTCAGTGACTCTCAGAAATGCAGTGTATGCTTCTTTGCATAAAGGAAGGCAAATGAGTCTTTAGTGGGCTAGGGACAGAAGGCTTTGGCTTAGATCTGGAAAGTCCCTAAAGCCTCATGTGCTTGTCAGGCAACTGGATGATGGAGCCAGTGTGGATACCTGGATCTTAGGATGTAAGTTGTGCTTGGAGGAGGAGGAGCGTAACTGGGGCGCAGCGGGAAGGGATCTGTCTCCCTTCCTGGCTCCTGCCTTTGCTCTTTGCTTCCCAATCACTACAAGGTAAGAAACTTTTCTCCCTCGGTCCTTTCCCCCTTGATCTGCTGCCTGAGATAGATATAGGTTAAAAAATAAACTATAGATAAAAATAAGCCCCCCTCCTTTTAAATTGTGTGTGTCAAGGATGGTGTCCCAACTAAGTGTAACGTGACTGGCTCATTCCCTGCCCAATCAGTGCTTGAGTTCCAAAGATGCATCATTCTGATGGGCCCAGGTCCAGGCCAAAAAAAGGGGGTGAAAGAACTGAGCTTCTATATAGCTAATATGCTTTGCTCTTCCTAAGACTCAGCCAGAGAGGGGCTCCCAGGAAGATAAAGATGGGTTCCTGTAAGTCCATGGGACCAGCCGAGGGAGGACCAAGCACATCAGCCGTCCCAGGTACATAGGGATGTAGAAACCATGAGTGGCTTCCCAGAACCAAAGAGTACCAGCAGGAGACAGCTGGCTTACTTACAGCTTACTTACAGGCCCCAGGAGGGGCTGAGCAAAGCGGGGTGACCTGAAGCCTATTAAGATAATCCCGGGAGAGGGGGCATGGCTCAGCCACATGTTCTGAGGCAGTGCCCTCGGCTGACTAGTCCCACATTTGGAGCTTGGCAGGACTCAGAACTCACTGTGCCAAGTGTTCTTCTCTTTAATTGCTAAACCCATGTTTATTTGAAAGCAGAGTTAATCCATGTATTTCTGATTACCCATCAAAACTCATCAACATGAGGCCCCCAAAAAAGTCTGTTTGATGTTCAAAAATTAATCTGAAGCCATAAGTCTTGTGAACAGGAAGTTATACTTTGCCAAAAAGAAAAAAGAAAAAAAAAAAAAAAGAAAGAAAGAAAAAGAAAAAACTGTTCCAAATTTTGAAAGAGTTCAGTGTGTTCTGACATTTTATAAGATACTTGAACCTCTTTTCCATACTCTTGGCCCAAACTTCATTTCTCACTATAGTTTTTTAAATCCACAGCCCAAGCTTTCTGTTATTTTGGGAGTGGGAGTGAGTTTTGTCATCTGGGCTGAGAATCCTGCTGAAAATTGCGCTGTGTGACTAACACACAATAAAATAAAAGTATTAGTTCCTTCCAGCGCCAGCAAGGGTTTCCACATGCATTGCAAATAGCTCGCACTTTAGTCTTGCACTTCTCTTGCTAAAGATAATTGTTTCATCATGATTCAAAGACATCGACTAGTCAGCGGACAACCGTGACGATGACAGGGTGTCAATCTTGATGCAATTTAGAAGGAGAAATCGGCTAACTTCCATTTAGCGTTCACTCACATACACTGGCCCATTGCATGGATAGATCTGTGTCTGGACCTCAGCGCTATCCTTCGGTTTTATCTTTTTCACTATATGTTCGCAATCATGGAGATATATGTCCAAAATTCTCTCAGTCATTAATTTTGTAACACGCTGGTATGAAGAAGTCAGACGCAGGCCATGACGTGCTGTACCTTTAAACGTTCCAGAAATGCCCATGCTCTAGAGATAGTATGCGCGGAGTGGGGTCAGCATAGCCCGGCAGCAAGGCTCAGTGCATCCATCATTATTGTATAAGCGAATTCTTGTTCCTTCCTCAATCAAAGCGCACACGAGGAGCTCTTGAGCATGGTGCCCAGCGACTCAGTGTGCGCAATTTGCTTGGTGGTTTAACTTTATTTAAGGAACATGAGAGTCGGTAGAAGATAGCACAGGTGTGTTTCTTCCTTCCCTTTGAAGAAAAAAAAAATGTTTCTCTTAGCTCAGGCATCTGTTCCAGGGATGGGAGAGAGTGTCATTTTCCTTCACATCTGGATATCTTTACCCTGATGAAAACTGCAATTAGCACTGCCACCCATGTTGTCATTAGCACCGCGACCTGGGCTTCTTTTCTGCCTTGTGCTGATGCCAATGCTGAAGAGAACCTGGCTGGGGTTGGTGGTGGGGCACAGAGGGGCAGAGAGGGCCGGCTGAATGGACGTTCTCACCCAGCATCAGCCTGAGGCCTCATGCTCCTCACGCTCATCGTGGTCTTGAGGATGCGACTCTGATGCAGAGGACAGCTAGGTTAAGCACGGTTTTCCTCTGGGCTATTCCTTAACCATCAGGGAAGCACAGCCCTCTCGTCACGCAGACATACTCGCAGAGCTTTGGGTAAGGAGGACAGGGCGCAGCAGCACTAGAAAGCATTGCAGAGCAGGGCATCTGGGTGCTGGGCCAGAGGAGTGAGGAGGGGGGCTTCGCAGGCCCATCCTCAGAGCTATGGAACCCCAGACCGAGTCCTTGGGCATCCAGGCCCTCTGGGCAGAGTCTGCACACTTTAGTCTCGCTTGTAAGCTGCAGCGGGCTGTGAAAGTGCTCAGTGTGGGCTTGGAGAGGAATGCTGTGTGTGCTCTTGTGCTTGGGCTTTTTTTTGTAGCAGACAAAACCAACTTGGCCTGAGCTGTTGCCTTGTGTAGCAAATTAATTGGCAAATATTACTGTGCATTTTCTTTCTTTTAAAAAATTTCAAAAATTATTTATTTGGTACAGGGTCTCACTATGCAGCTCAGACTCATAGTGACCCACCTGTCTTAGCCTACCCCCCGCCAGTGCTGGAATTGCAGGTGTGAGCCACCACTCCTAGTTTTGGTGGCTGGCACAGCATACGGTAGCAGGGATGGAACCTAGGTCCTTGCGCTTGCCTGGTAGGTGTTTAAACCACCAAGCTGCCTCCCCTGGCCCTATCCATGCATTTTCTACACGGTATGTTTGTAAGGAAAGAGAATCAAGCCATCTCCTAGAGATGCTTGCAGGAGTGGGAACTGGTGCTTGGACGGGAGGAGAATAGTTGGTTAGTAGGGGTGTGTCCAGTAGAGGAGCAGCCTTGTGCTCCATGGGGAAGAGACAGAATGGCGCTCACCCGTGAGGGCTGGAGTTTAGTAGGACAAAGGTAGGACAAAGGTGCTCCTACCTGCCAGAAGTCACTGAGGTGCAGCTCTACAGAGTTCTCAGAGTAGGTGATTTAATGCCCAGCAAATGCCTTTAGCAACCAAAAGATTGAGCCACAGAGACAAGGTCTACTGACTCTGTGTGTTTGTTGGGTATGCGTGTCGGTGTGTGTGTGTGTGTGTGTGTGTGTGTGTGTGTGTGTGTGTATGCACACCCTAAAATCACTGGCATGGTCAGTGACTTGTTAGCTGCAGAGGACTGCAGGAAATCCACGTAGCTGTCCTACTAAATTGCCATATGATACTACGCATATCATTTGATTTTGGAGATGCACGGGCAAGATGATAACGTATTTAGGGTTCTGCCTGTATGGGCAAACAGTAAAGATCACAGCTCATTTTTATGCTTAGGAATTATCTGGCTTCGGGCAAGACTCTCGATCTATGCATCTCCACACCCTCATTAATAACTGGGAATTTGGGCCCCAGACTCACAAAATTGTCACAAAGGTTAAATGAAATAAAGTGATGCCTCAGTTCACAAATGCTTCTGTTTGTGAGCAATCCAGGTCAAAGACAGATGCATTCAGCAAATGTTTGTTTCTGTTGGAGAACTACACACACACACACACACACACACACACACACACACAGAGTCTACTTCCCCCTGGGAACTAAGGGACCACTGTAATTCAAGTTATTCTCTGAGCACAATGCCTATAACTACAAGCTGTTGTTATCTTTCTTATGACTAGTAACTTCCATAAGTCTCATGTCTAAAATAAATTTTGGGGGGTGAACAACTGCTAGAGCCCCCTCTTATTCAACAGTGATGGATTCCATGCCCATGGCTGTGTCTTAGACAGGTTAGCCATGGGCTGTCAGGGAACCAGAAGCAGCCAACTTAGACTGTGACCAAGCCCGAGAAGCTGAAGAAGCGAGGAGGAAGTCATTCTGTTCTTCTCAGCTCATGATGTTGTATCCATGAAGGAAGACCAGACACTATGAGCTTTGATCTGTTTCTTCTGCTGACACATCTAAGAAATCAGCAGGAGGGCAAAGTTAATCCTTCCAAACAACCCCAAGATGATGTGATATCGAGATTTCCTTTCCCCAAGCAGTCTGCTGAAGGATTCTTCTTGAACCTAATGTTCAAAGGAAATGAAGTCTATGCATTCTAGTCTGGTTCCATTTCATAAACAGCACTGCCTGCTTTGTGCTTTACTGGCACTTGCTGACAATGACCCTACCCCAATGTGTCAGGAGTTTCACACAAGGTGTTACGACCGGTCACCCTGCTCTGCAAATTCATTTCATGACAATGGGAGTATCCTTTTTCTTACATTCAGACAGCCTTTGGTCTATCTTTCCAGGAAGCACCATAAACAGCACGCTTCAGTCCTAGCACTGATGTCTCTGTTACTTGAGCAGCTTCCGCTCCAGTGCCGCCCCATCCTCTCAGCTCAGAAAGCCTCCTTGATAGCCTTGAGTCTAAAATTCTCTTCCCAAACTGGTCTGGCAAAGACCATTCACTGGCACTGGGGCTGTGCCTAGAGGACTACAGGCAATAGGGAACTGTCTTTAAAAGCTTATCTTATGCATCTAAACTTTTGAAAGTCAAAAAGAAATGAATGGGCTATTCTCAACAAATAACTTGAAGACAACACTGTGCAATACAAGAAAAACTGTAGAATTCGTATGAATTTGCCTAGTGCAAACCTGCACCACTTCTACGCTCTTAATTACTATTTTGTATTCACTTTAGGAAATAAAAATAAATGGAAAAGTTTTAAAATTCGATTTTTTTTTTTTTTTTGAAGAGTTAAAACAAGTGAAAACAAATAGGAAAAAGGCATAAACAGGGCAGTGTATAACAATATGTATGCTATTGATTTTCACAACAGGAATAGCTAATTGAAAATGGTTGCTATCTTAACTATTTTTGTCATAATGGAGAATCAAAACACAAGCAAAAGCAGATAGAAAAAAGACCGAAACGGTAACATACAATAATGCATATATTACAGGTTTTCAAAGCAGGGATAGCTAATTATCACTGGTTGCTATATTATCTATTTTTATCATCAAATCTGTTGCTCAGATGAACAGATATAGTTATGTAAGACTGGACAAATAATTGAATAATATGGCTTGATTTCAAGGAATCTTTGTTTTTAAAAATTTATTTTACAGAGAGTATAATAACCAAGAAGACATTAGAGATGGTACACATTGAGAAAACCAAGATGTGAGGTATTCAAGCATGGGGTTTGTACTACACGTTGCTGTCCTCAATGTCTTTGCTCAGATCACATACATCAGCATGCAAAGGTGGTCAAGGTCAAAATTCTAAACGTTAACTGCTGTTTAAAAAGAAAGACGCAAGATATTGCTACAGCCATCTCGGCAATCCTGTACATATATTGCGTGTTTTCCCCTTCCTTGTTTCCTATTATTTTGTCTTTCTCTCGTCTTTGTTGTTCAGTCTTTAAGTTCCGTTTCTTTGCATTTTACTCTATCTATTACACCTTCCAGTTTTCTTCTTTCAGGTTCCTACACTAGGGAGACAATATGATATTTACACATGTGAGCCTGATTTATTTCACTTATGAGTATATTCTCTAGTTGTATCCACTTACCTATGAAGGCTTAGAGTTTGTCTTTCTTTAGAGGTGACGAGTACTCCATTTTCACCCATTCCTCCAGCGATGGTCATTTTAGTTGTTTCCAAGATTTGGCTATGACAAGCCACGCTGCTATAAACATGGGCACACAATATATCACTATGGTGTGATGTGTTCAGTGATTTTGGGAAAATACCCAGAAGGGGAATAGCTGGATCAAATGGAATTTCCAGACCTAGCTCTTTTTAAGGAGACTGCACACTGATTTTCATAGGGTTGTACCAGTCTACATTACCACAGCAGTGCAGAAGGGTTCCTTTCCCTACAGCCTCTTCAGCACCTGTTGTAAGTTGATTTCTGCATGATAGCCACTACTTCTGGGAGAGATGGTATCTCTTTTTTTTTTTTTTTTTTTTTTTTTGAGACAGGGTCTCGCTATGCAGTTGAGGCTGGCCTTGAGCTCACTTTTGTAGCCCAGGCTGGTCTTGAACTCACACCAATTCTCCTGCCTCGGCCTCCCGAGTGCTGGGATTACAGGCGTGAGCCACCACGCCCGGCTAGAGATGGTATCTCAATATTGTTTTAATTTGCATTTCTCAAATCACCAGCGATGTGAAGCATATTTCATGTGTGTATTTGCCACTTGTATTTCTTCCTCTGAGAAGTATGTATTCTTCTCAGGTGCCCATTTCTGCATTGGGTCTTTAAATTTGGGGAGGGGGCAAATATTTTAGTTCTTTATATAATTTAGGTCGAAGTCCTTTGTCTGAGTGATTGTTGGCTATATTTTTGCCCAATTTTGTACCCTCTTTTCACTCTGTGGGTGATTTCTTTTGACATGTGGAAACCTCAATAAGATGAGGCCCTAGTTGTTGATTTTTTTGCAGTATATCCGATATTGTTTGGCTTTTATTTATGAACCGCCTGCTTACTCCTGTCCTTAAGATTTCCACCTACGTTTTCTTCCAGGATCTTTAATCCATTTTGACTGTAGTTTACTGTTTGGTGATAGACCCCGTTCTAGGTTTAAGTTTTCAGCACGTGTAGAGACAGTCTTTCCAGCAACATTTCTTAAAGGGGCCATTTTTCTTCCAATGAACATGTTTGCCTTCTTTGTCAAACGTAAGATGGCTGATTGTGTTTGCAGTTTTATTTAATCTTCTAAAATGTTCCATCAATCCTTGGATCTGGCTTTTTTTTTTTTTTTTTTTTTTTTTTTTTTTTTTTTTTTTTTTTTTTTTTTTTTTTTTTTTTTTTTTTTTTTTTTTTTTTTTTTTTTTTTTTTTTTTTTTTTTTTTTTTTTTTTTTTTTTTTTTTTTTTTTTTTTTTTTTTTTTTTTTTTTTTTTTTTTTTTTTTTTTTTTTTTTTTTTTTTTTTTTTTTTT
>PVJA010042613.1:0-17232 GCA_004027025.1 Myocastor coypus | reverse complement strand
AGAAGAAGAAGAAGAAGAAGAAGAAGAAGAAGAAGAAGAAGAAGAAGAAGAAGAAGAAGAAGAAGAAAACGAGTTAGTATTCTCCATGTATTTAAGTCAAAGAAGAGACACATCAGTGAATGATAATACAAAGCGAGGTGGCACATAGCACTATGGGATATTTTGCAGTTGCAATTGAGCGTAGAAGACAAGGCTCCCTCACTAAGCTGTAACCCAAGCTCTGACTATTGGAGTCTTTAAATAGACCAAAACAAAAAAAGGAAGATCAACCTAGTGTTAAAATTCAGGCTAGAGAAGGTCATGTTTATGGCATTACTGTCTAAGGTAGACTTAGTGATACACCATGGATTATCCCACAGTGACATGACATCTATAGCTCGGGGTGGCACACATGACTATTTTTGAGCAAATACAGTAATTAGGATATGATATTTACAAATCAAATGCCTATACCAACTGCATTAATAGCATAGGCTTCCAATGTTGTTTCTCAGCGTACTTTTTACATCCTACTGAAGCCTATGAAGTCAGGGTCCGTGTGTTAGGGTACAACTGGTCTGTAATGTAAGAAGGTAAGATTGCAATGAACTTTCCTAGGGGCTCAGCTTGACCTAAACCTTCCAAACAAAAGGAGTTGGAAAGGCCAGGACATGTTTAAATTAGGAGGTGAGGAAAGCTGTACTCTGCTAACTTTCCTGGTTCTCCACGTGTACCTAAAAAGTGAGCTGTATGAATTGCACCTCAACTTCTTGGTGGCACCTTGTTTATTTGTCAAACACTTATGGATGACTGCACCAGGAGCTTTTCAGCGTCCTCAGTACCCCACTCAAAATGCCATCTGTGTGCCTCCATTCAGTGGCATGGAACCATCTAATATTGTGACAAGGAACATGGCCGGCATCGGAAACCTCACCCTTGTGAAAGTAAACCATGTAGCATAATATTGGAGGAGCGCTCCCTGGCAGCTATTCCAGTTGCGGCAGCAGCCAGTTTCTCAGAGGTATCATTTCAGGAACCACCCTATTGCGTCTGTGCGTGCATGGGAAGCGTGTCCCTGCTCTACCCGTACTCCAAAGGCAGGTGATACTGCACCAACCCGGGGCTATTTGCCGCCATTGTCCTAAAGAGAACATAGGATGTAGAGTCTTGGCATCCAGGGCTCTCGCCCTGAGTCTCACTGCCAGGTGGGGCATCCAGCTGCGCATTATCCTTTTCATTCAATAAGACAGTCACAGATCTTAGGGAATACTGGCCCCACAGTCTTCAGTTCTTTGCCCTATCTCCACTGCAAGCAGCGTCTTCTCTGGAAAGACTTGATTCTCTCTCTTTCTCTCTCTCTCTCTCTCTCTCTCTCTCTCTCTCTCTCTCTCTCTCTCTCGCTTGCTCGCTCTTGGTCTCTCTCTTTTTGTCTCTCTGTCTCTCTGTCTGTCTGTCTGTCTCTCTCTGTCTGTCTCCCTCTTTCTCTTTCTCTCCCCCCTCCCTGTCTGTCTATCTGTCTGTCTGTCTCTGTCTGTCTCTCTCTCCCTGTCTGTCTGTCTATCTGTCTCTCTCTCTGTCTCACTCTCTCTCCCTGTCTGTCTGTCTGTCTCTCTCTCTCTCCCTCTCTGTCTGTCTCTGTCTCTCTCTGTGTCTGTCTCTCTATCTGTCTCTGTCTGTCTCTGTCTCTCTCTCTTTCTCTCTCTCTCTCTCTCTCTCTCTCTCTCTCTCTCTCCCTCCTACTTTTTGCTTCATATCTTCAACCTTGTGATTTTCATTCTTATCACAAGGGGACAAAAGCATCTGTTGAGTGCTTTGCTGTATTTTTAGAAAGGAAAATTTCATGGTCCAGGGCTGGCAAGATACTTCAATGGACTAAGCACCTATGTAGGAGAGGCTGAAAACAGGAGAATCACTATGAGTCAGAGCTGCACAGCAAGACCCTGTACCAAATACATGAGAAGAAGAAAAACAAAGAAACCCATGATCCAAAGGCATACGTAAAACCAAGATTTTCCATTTTTGTAGTTTTGTGGCTGTTGGAGGGCTGGGGATGGGGCTCTGAAAAGATCTACCTGGAGTTCCTGTGATGGGCACAGAACCTTTGTGCCAATTTCTGTGTTCATTAGAGTGCGGGGATCCCTGAACACCACAAGGTTCCAGTTCTTGGAAACCTCTGCCCTCTCTAAGGAAAAGAACAATAACAAAAAGCAAAGAATATACTCAAAGTGACATATTATTTTTCCCATCCCAAATTTCTACTCGAAACTTGATTTAATGTTATTCATTGCCAACAACAAATAACTTGAAAATTAAATTAGATGTCAGTAAACTCAAGAAGATAAAAGCCACATGCAACTGCATTATTATGGTACCCTGATGAGCTATTACACAGTCACTGGCGCCTTCAGACATCACAGTACTGAGACGGAATCGTTGGCATTGCTCGGTATCTTGTAAAAACAGCTGAAGGTTTTCTTTCACAGCCTTTGTTCCTAGGCTACGCCTCCGTGATTTTCACGTACTACGGAGGATCACTGAGGCGTGAAATGTTCTCCCTAGGTGCACAGAGCGCGCTAGGATTTTTTCTCCACAAAATATCGATTTCATGATTAAGCTTTCTATCATGTGAGAACTCAAGGTCTGAGCTTCAGAATTTTCATACCGCCTCACATTTACAGTTTGAGAATCCTTGAAAATTGTCTATTTCCGTGAATAAAATATAGAGATAATGTTATGTCCTGGAGAAGATTAGATTTATTCTGAAGTCCCCTTGCTCCTAGGAGGCTATTATTTTGTCAAATTTATGATTCTATTAAACACTTAGGCTTTATTCTGCACTCACACGCCACTGTGTACACATCTTCAAAGTAAGGCTGGACGTTTACGGTGCTTAACCACTTAGGAAAAGGCCCATCGGTGTCTTTCAGACTACGGTTAGTTTTGTCCTTTCCCTGAAACAAAGGTGCTTATGAAAGAATGCATTTTTAAAATTTGATGTATATGGGGCAGTCCAAATTAAATGACAAGGCGAAGTATTTAAATTAGCTCTAAGGGCTGGCGGTGTAGCTCAGCGGATTAAGCACTTGCATAGGGAAGCCCAGGAGACATGGTTTGGTTCCTGGCCTTGCCTGCCACGCCGGCCCCGCTCTGGAGTGCAGTGAGCCAGCAATGGAGACCGGGCGTGGTGGCACGCACCTGTAATCCTAGCACCTGTGAGGTCCAAGCAGGAGAAAGACATAAATTAGCTCTGCATGGCAGGATATGAGTTTAATATCTCCACTGATAAGGTGCGTTGCAATCCCTCGCCTTCACGATCAGGGTTACAAGACCTTACAGCTGGCTTTGAAATTGAACTTACTAAACACTAAAGGAAAGATTTTAGGTTGTATTATATACTCTATGATGGCGTTTAAGTTTAGGATGACTTCTTCATAAGAGCTAAAATCAAATTTCTCCGTAGATATCTTCCCAGAAGAATTAAAACATTGTATGGGGACTGGGGAGATAACTCAATATAATAGGGCTTTTCTGGAAACCACAAAGTCCTGAGTTCAATCCCCAGTACTGAAAAAAAAAAAAATCATATCACAGTGATATACATGCACCCACATCTATGCAGCACAATTTATCATAGTTAAATCTTAAAAATAACCCAAATGTCCATCAACCAAGAAATGGATAAAATAGATGTGGGCTTTTAATAAAATGGGATGCTACTCTGACATAAGGAAGGCAAAACTTGATATTTTATAGGTATATGGATGTCACTGAATACCATATTCACAAGTGAAATAAATCAGGCAACATGTGTGAACAATGTCCTGCCTCACTAGGGCGAGAAGCAGAGCGAGCGAGCAAGATACAAAATGAGCAGCAGACACTGGAAGTAGGGAAGAAGCTGTTCAAAAGCAAAGACAGCATGTGGCAGGAGAACGGGAAATGGAAGGGAGGAGAAAAATGTGTGTGTGTGTGTGTGTGTGTGTGTGTGTGTGTGTGTGTGTGTGTTTGCACGTGCATGCGTGTGTGTAGTTACACAACTATTATCTCTTAGTTCATTGAAAAGAAAGGCTTGTGCTAAGATTATTATGTCTTATACTCTGAGCAAGTCTTACAGATATAACAGTCATTCTTCTATAAGCCTGTTTTGAAAATCTGTTATATGATTATATTTTTATTTTTTATCTTTAAAGTAATAAAGTAAAATTAATTATACCTTAAAGTGTTTGCCCTAAAATTCAAATGGTCATACATATTTAAAAACTTAAATATACATATCATGATGTTCCTTAATGTGGGATATTAATGGCAGGAAATGAGTTGCATTTTTGTCTGAATCTCTCAATTTTTATAAATTCTCAGATCTTTCCGCTAAAATGAAATTTCAGAAGTACAAATCACTGGAATGATTGCTAGTATAAGGCCTTATTTTTAGAGTTACTCTTTTGACTGTCCAAATATCTAAGAAACAAATCTATTGTCAAGAATGCATGAGGGGAATTTCCAGGTGTGGTGGCTCACGCCTGTAATTCCAGCACTTGGGAAGCTGAGGCAGGAGGATCAGTGAGAGTTCGAGACCAGCCTGGGCTACAAAAATGAGTTCAAGGCCAGCCTGAGCTGCATAGCAAGACCCTGTCTCAAAAAGACAAAAAAAAAAAAAAAATGCATGAGGGAAGGGCCAGCAAGATAGCTCAGCGGACTAAGCATCTGCTTTGGCAAGAGCAGGGTCAGGGTTCGATCACAATCCTGGGTGATATGCTAGCCCCACCCCTGGTGCATGCTGAGACAATGACTGCGACTGAGCATTCAGCCTGTAATCCCAGTGCTGGGGAGGCAGAACATAGGAGGATCACTACAAGTCAGAGCTGTGTAGTGAGACCCTGTACCAAATACATAAACCAAAATTTAAAAAAAAAATGTATGAGGGAAAGGAGAAAAGACAGAAAAAAAGAAGGGAGAAAAATCATGAAAATATACAGGATAGCCCTGATGATGGCACTACTGGTTCCGATCAGTTTTGTTTTGTTTTTAATGTGGCAGCTATTGTTTAAAATTTTCCCTTTGACTAAGTTTATAATCTAGTATCTGCAGTCTGGGCAATTACATCGAAGACAGCCACATGCAACACAAAACCACATTTGGTGACCTCTCATGTTGTTCTTCTTGTATGCCATTTCTAATGTCTTCTCAATTGTTATTATTATTATACTCTGTTTAAACATAAAAATGACAAGTAAAATATTAAGGTTTATGGGAAGGAAGAGTTGATGCTTACTTGGCTAGTCTTGTATAGCTGTATCTGGTAATCTGAGCAACAGGGTTGATGATAATAATAGATAATATAACAACCATGGTGAATTTTCTATTCTTGTTTTTCAAATGCTGCACCCTATGTATTGTATGTTATTTTTGTGTTTGTTTTTGCTATTTTTTTCTTTTGATTTTATTTTTACTCTTTAAACTTACAAAAAGCAAGTCAATAAGGCTGGGTGTTATCAGAAGAACAGTGCCATAGGTAGGCTCTTTGTGGTAACCCTGGTGATATAGGTGAACCTACTGCAGTTGTCTGGCTGCATTATGAGAAAGGAAGCAGGCTCTGAGCACATGCCCTACATGTAGGGTGTATATTTTAAGTCAGATATTATGCCATGGCTATTGGATGATTCTATCACTTGACTGTAATATTATTTTTACTTCTCTTTAGTTTTGAAATTGACTCTTCACTGTGACCCTAAACATTTCTGAGCTTGCTGGAACTCTGCATCCCTAAAGTATGCACCATAACCCTATGAATATTAATTAAACTGAGTTTTATTGTTTATAGACTCTCTACAGCAAGTACTGCTCAAACGAATGGCTGTTAGCAATAGCAGTCTCCCAATTCTTTACCAAGTAGATATTACCAGGGATTATTACTAGTACATATACTGTGCTAGAATTTTAAGTTACAATGAATGCTAAAGGCCATTTACCACTCAATGCATTAAAAATAAGCACATTTTTATTTTAAACTTTTTTAGTTTTTTGGTAAGGGCCTACGGGGTCTCACTATGTAGATCAGACTCAGTGATTCTCCTGTGTGCAGCTGCCCAAGAGCTGGGTTACAGACGTGCACCACCATGTCCAGTCTTAATCATTAACTCAGCGCATCCCAGGAGCAGGTCTGGCACAGCATGCTGGGGGTGGAACCCTGGCCACTGCGTCTACCTAAGCAGCCACTTGAATTTTCTGAGCCATTTCGCTGGTCCTAAAAATAAGCACATTTCAAAAGCAAAATTTAAGGTACATTGTCAAAGCTTATGTAAGATGTAACATTATTATTTTTATTAATATTCACAGTAACATTAAATTGAATTTTTTATTAGGGTATCCATATAATTCATTATCTAAATTGGATAGTATGAAAAGGTAAAAGAAGGTATAATCATTGCTCAATTAATTAGAATTGCCTGGGAAAACAATATATTGCTTCATTATCTATGTTCTACTGCAATTTTTTAGAGTGTTTAATTGAAATATTTATAACACTTTTGTCAAGTAATTCTCTGGAGACTGGGTGTGCTGATGCACATCTATTGCACCAGCACTTAGGAGGCTGAGGTAGGAGGAATCACCGTGAGCTCAAGGCCAGCTGGGGCTGCAGCGGAAGGTGCTGTGAAGACCCACAATGGAATTCTCTCAAACACTGGTCTTTGCTTTCCATTGCTTGTAGCAGTCTTTTGTGTGTGTCACCAAATTCACTAAAGTCATTCTAGTGTGATCAATTTACATTTTGTTAAATATATAAAAATCTCTGAGTGATTTACACTGTCTGTATAAGAGCCTGCATAGCTGCAGTTGTCAACCTTCTGTTTCCTCTTGAGGCTCCTCACGATTCTTGAGGTCTCATTAAAAAGTAGTGTAGCTGCAGAAGAAGGCCTGCGCCCCCCTCACTGGGTCTGTTGCCTTCTCTTCTGCCTCCTTTTCCTTGTGGTCTTGTCCTCCTCCTCCTTATGCGCTCATCATTATTAGAATCCATGTCTGGCTTTTTGGTCCTGGCTGGATTTACATCTGTGCTCTTGCCTCAGTCTTCGCAATGCTGAGATCGCAGAAAACTTGCTTTCATGAAAAAAAAGAAACACTTACCAAATGTTCATGAAATGAAATGCACCTGGAATCAAATCTATGTCAAATTGATTATAAAATCTCCTCAAATTTATCACAAAAAAGTGCGTTTCTGTACGCTTGTGTCAGAAAACTTTTTTCTCATTGCAACCCTGGTTACGTGGCCTGGTAATATATAACCTTCACATTTCCAAAGTTGAAAATAAACAAAGAACTAAACACAAAGAATGTACTTAGGGCAACGTGCTTCTGGTTTACACTGTAGTGTAAATACTTGGCCAACTCTCTGAGGTTGTTCTAATGTTCACCTTCACATATACTCCCACAGACACGAAAGCGAAAAGTGCTGGCGCAGTCATTGCTTCTTAAGGTTTTAACCTGAAGATAACTAATGTTTCTTTTTCTTTTACATATCAGCCCAATAGTTATGTGTTTGTGACTAAGTTAAACAGAAAAAGGATGTGTTATTCTTTCATAAGATAATGCATTCAGAGGCCTATGATCTTATTTTTTAAAAGCATACCTTCTTAAAATACTTTTATTTTAAGGGGCCAACTGTATCTTGACCATTTTCATGTATTTAGACACAAAAGAAAAAAAATGTGTTTAGACCTACTTTCCAATATCCATCTCAACGTTCTCCTCTTCCAAATTAAGTATTTCCAAAGTTCCAATTGTTTCTGAAGTGGAAATAGTACTTCCCAAAGTTGGTATACCTGGATATGTTCTGGAAAAAGCATCAAAATGAAGATTCTGACTCTGTAAGCTTGGATGATACCTGTAAAATCGCTGTTCACTTGTTTTAAATGCTGTCTCAAGCCAGCTCTGAATCAGTGCCACTTTTCAAGAGGTAACTACGATGCTGGGGAGTTTTACCCTCAGAGCTGTTTTTTCTGAGCCTGAAGCACCACAGTGACACTTAGGGATGCATGCCAACTTTGGGTCTTGGGAAAATTTGAACATAAGCCAAGCTACTAGGAGCTCATGAAATCAAGGTGCCTTCACTCCATATACCATAAATAGACTATGACTTACAGCTCCAGCTTGTGGCTATCCCATCCTCTGGTGCAGGCTAATGTGTGGCCCGGACTGCTACTGTGTGCATAAGAATCCCTTGAGATCCCCATGTGTTAAGAGCACGGGCTTGTGGGTGGCTCCTGCATCATGGGGTCCCTGCCACTGATTGTGATGCCCAAAGGATCCTTCTATAGGGCTGAAAGGGATCACTAAGGACATGACCCAGAAGCACATGTCTCCCTTCTCAGAGCCTCCCAACCACCCCTCTCTTGGCTGGCTGCCTTGGCATGAGCACCTTTCCTCTGCACATGCGCTTGCTCCATCCTGGTTCTCCCTTGGCGCCAGCAGAACCAGGACTATAAACATGAGAAAAATAAACCTTTTAGGTTGTAGGTAAGCGTTGAGTGTGTAGTGATAAGACCTTGTCTAGGATAGATTTGTGTCTGATGAGTGCAGCCAGCACCGTGTGCTTAACCATGTGGTTTAGAAGCCTTTGGAATGGGTTTGCATAAAGAATTTGGGAAGATTTGTAGAATAGGGCTAAGAAGCCCAGTCTACTATAAGAGGAGCTTCAAAGGCAGTACTGCTCAGAGTCCAGAAGATCCAAATGCTGAAGAAGAAAGAAAAAGAAAGAAGGAAAGAAAAACGCCAACAGTAAAGGCCAGTTTCAGAGTTATCAGTTGGGAACAAAGACATATTAGCAGTTGGACTCAAGATCTCATGTGTTATGCTCTGAAAGAAAAATAAATTTATATTTTGTCTGTGTCCTAAGATGTGTGTCTCATCAAATTCAATAAAGGCCTAGTAATTAACTGTTGCAGGACATTTTTTCTATACAATGAAATATTATTTTTTCTCTTTATTTTTTATTCATTTTAATGAGAAAAAAGATAAAACAGCAACGAAACACTTTCAAAACAAATTAGTAGGATGGTTATAATTAGTACCATGGATATTGTTGTCCTTACAGTAGCAATTCAAAGCAAAAGGTGCAGACCTGGTGTCTTATCTAAGCAATGTTGCTACAAACTTTTATTCTCAGTGAGCTAAGACAAAGTAGCTATATATCTATTCCATATAGGATATCACACAGAGTTCTAGTATGTCATGAACATGGACAGTGTCCATGATGCTTACTGGTGGCCAGGTTTCACTTGTGGGACTGAGCTACTGCTATTTCCTTAATATCCATGCTATAGACCCGATAGAATCATGACACATAGGGTGCAATAGAAGTCCATTTGTAGAATATGCTGGTGGACATATTCTGCTGCTATGTACAAAAGAATAGTTGAAAGACTGCATTTGTATACCTCTTTTTTCCCTGTGTTTATTTGTTTGTCCTACTTGCTGGGTTCTTTCCATTCTCCTTCATGGATTTAGGGTCATTTTGATTCCTCTCCAGAATATCTTTTAGTAATCTGTGCAGGGTTGGCTCTGCCATCATGGAATTCTTTAGTTGTTGTTTGCTCTGGAAGTATTTCACTTTTCCACTGAACTTGAAAGAGCATCTTGCAGGGTATATCAGTCTGGGCTGGAATTTGTTTTCTTGCAAGACTTGAAGTACTTTGCTCCACGCTCTTCTTGCCTCTATGGTTTGTAAAGAGAAATATGCTATTGTTCTAATGGATTTTCCTTTAAATGTTATCTTTTTCTTTTCTGTAGCAACTTTTAAGATATTGTTCCTGTGCTGAATTTCTGGGATCTTTATTATACATCTGGCTGTGGTTTTAATTGGATTGATGTTATTTGGACTTCTATATGCTTTGGTTACTTGAATGTTACATTGTTTCACCATATTTGGGAGATGTTCTGCTCTTACTTCTGCTCATATTTTATATGTCATTTGTATTGACTCCTTCTTTCTAATCGATGTCTATCAGTCTCATGTTGTTTACCTTTGCGTCTTCTTGCAGATATTGGTTTATTTTTTCCTGCCATTTGTGTTTCAGAGATCTTTTCTTACCTCTTTACTAGCTGCAGTAGTGTCTTTAAGGTCTGAAAGTCTATTTTCACTTTTATTGAAATGGTTTTGCCAGCTTGTGATTGAAGTTTTAAGTTCCTGTATAGTACTTTGATTCTGCATCATACATTCTATTACTTTCCCATATTGCTCATTCAAGAATTCCATTATTTTTCTATTCTGCTCTATTTTTGATCATTGTCTTTAGAAGCACTTAGTACTTCTTTTATTATAGGTATTATTTCTTTTTATACATCAGAAATTATCTCTGATCTGATTTCTTCAATGCCTTTTTGCAGTTATTTCTCTACTTCAGATGCTAGTATTTCAGAGATTTCAGGTGTGTGATTTTCAATTTCTTCTATGCTAGTGTATCCTGTATTTGTTCTGCACAGGCTTGGGGCCTGAGAGTGCATTTTGCTCCTTCTATTTGTCATTTTGTATAGCCCTATCTTATGACTTTTGGTTTAAAGCTTTGGTAGGGTTCTGACCTTAGCATGAGGTCTGAATCTACCAAGTTCAAAGTCATTCAGGCGGGGGTGGCTTGGGTCTGGCTGCTGAGTTCCACTTCTTCCTGTTGCAGCCCTTGGAGGCAAACCTGCTGTGCCACTCTGGCAAGATTTTCTGCTCCTGGATCAGCTGGATAGGTCTTATCTCTAGTCTCTCTACAGGGAGCTCTATAGCAGTTTTCCACAATGGTTGCACTGGGCCCGGTTGCTGGGTTGAATGAGTTTCCAGCCACCCCAGAGTGGTGTACATCACACACCAGGTCTGGTTGCTGGGTCCTGTTGGAGGAAATTTTTAATATCTGGCTATTCAGACTTTGGTGTGGGTACTGCCTATAGCTTTCCGCCCTGCTTATAGGTAAAAAGAGCTAAAAGCCCATACGAAAAGTTTTCAGATTCAGCAGCAAGGAAAGGTCTCAAAAGTGGAAGCATAGAGGAGCATAATTGCTGAAGAGGTTTCCTGTGTATTTTTTGTGGGGTCAACAGGAACGATTCCTTGGAGGAATCCTGTAAATCTGTGAGACACTGCCTTTTGTAAGCTTAGTTGATGGCAACTTGCTTGAAAAAGGCCACTGCAGGAATTGCTTGTCTGGTATATATTCCATTGCTTACGTATCCGGGCATTCAGAGGCCTCTGTAACCAAGATGTAAAGGGACCTGGCTATTGGTGGAGCTGGCAACAAACCTACTTGTCACTTATATGCTACTGGATTTAGGAACACATGTAGTGTAAGACTTTTGACCTTATAGAGTCTTCTATTAAGAGTTTGAAAGAAGAGAATAGGCAATGTGTCTCTGAGAAGTAATGCATGAAGGTGTTAGAGTAAAGCAGAAAGTGTCGAAAAACAAGAAAAAGTTAGAAAAGTCAATGATATAGAATGGCTGCTGAGGAACATGGTGGGGAGTGTGAAAAGCCAATTAAAGGCCATGGTGCTGCATCAGGAAATCCCATGTGTGTGTGGCTGTCCCTGTACCTTGGAGTTCACATCTCCCCACACCTGCTCTGAATGCTCAACACAGAACTACAGGATGTAAAGTTTGTCCTACTGGCTTTCAGCATCACTTTGGCTGACTTCCTTTTTTTCTTTCCCTGTGTCCTACTGAGGAATGTAAATCTGTACAGTATGGCATTTTGTGTCAACAAGGTGTTATTTTGTTATTTTTATAGAGTAACAGCTAAGAATTTTCACTGAGTCTCAGAAAACTTTGAAGTTGGACTGTTCCACAATGCTGGAAATGTGAAAACGATAATGACACACTTACAGATTGACCACTTATTTTGAATAAATGTTAGATATTATATAAGTCTTTCAGAGGCCAGGAACACAATGTTGTGGTTCAATTTTGTTTTTAATTTCTGTAAAGATTTGCATATTCACAGGTGAGGACTCGAGAAAGCCTGTGAATCATCAGGTGCTTTGCCTGCGGATGCTGCTGCAGGGTGCAGTCTGCTGAGAAGAGCATGGCCTTGGGACGTACACCATCTGTTCCTCCCTGGTCTCCCTGCTTTCTGGCCACCTACCTGTGACTGACCTTCTTCCATTCAGGCCCTTTTACCATCCTCTTTCTGCCTTGATGAAAGCAAACAGTGACAGTAGCTGTGATCCCCAAATAAAATCCTTCTTTTTTAACATCTGGGCATTGGGTGTTTTGTTCCAGAGATGAGAAAGTAGACGAGACACTGCTTCAAAGCCTTTTCTTTTTTGCACCTTGGACAAACAAAATGTTCAGCATTTCAACCACAAGAGATTCTACCATCCTCCCCATCAAATAAATTTTGAATTTTATGAGATCTTCTGAGTCCACAGCTGGTTGTCATGTCTATATTCTCCAAATTTCCTTGACCATTTCATATTTAAAATGAACAAAGCTAAGTAATAAACTTCTTGTGTTGGTTGATATTACCCACCTTAAGGTGGGGCCCCATTGCTATGGTTTTAATCTAGTTGGCTCCCTAAAGCCTCATGGAATTATGAGATGGGCCTCTAGAGTTTGTAATTAATTGAAGATCCAATATTGACATTTATAGGTGTGTGTGCTTCTGGAATTATGAGTGTGAATGCTTCTGGGATTAGGGCTATGAGTATTATACTCACCCTGAGACAGACAGCCTGGATACAGGTAGGGAAGAGGTTTGCACTGTCCTGCCTCTACTTCCTTTTGGTTCCTGCTCTTTGGTTGTTTTCTGCCGCCATCAATACCTGCCCTCTGCCATGTGCCATTCTGCCTTGTACCCAGGTGATTATGACCAAATCCTACACAAACTGGGAGCTACTTAAACCGTTCTTTCTTTAATTTTGGGTGTCTAGTATTTTGTCCCAGGATCAAGAGAAGAGTAACTCAGAGAGAATTTGGTGCTGAGAGTGGGGTTGATGTTTTGACTATACTTGACTATGTGGTTCAAGGGTCTTTGGGAATAGTTTATGGGAAGAGATAGGAAAGATTCAGACATATCACTGGAAAGAGAAGTGCTTGAAAATATTTTGGTGCTCTACATGGGAGGTTCTGGTCAGAGTTCTGAAGACCAGAAGGCTGGTAGAGATTCTGCTCATGAATTCTGCTCCAGAAACTTCGACTGAGATGGAGACTCAGTGTAGCGGACTTATTAATCTGCCAAGAGAAATTTCCAGGAAGTTGACTGTTGAGCAGTGACATGGCTAATGTTGGGGACTTTTAATCAGATCTATGTCAATAATCAAGAGCAAAGAGCCCAGCCAGATGATTTCAAATGTTATGAGTTGGGCCAGAAAAGAATCTCCAATAAGGTTGTGGACTACAAAGATAGAACTGAGAAAGTCTGTATTGCTGTGAAGGAACAGGAGAATAGAAAAGTTGGCCCCACAGAATCACAAGAGACAGGAAATCTCTACCCTTTACAGCCTCAAGCAGCAAAAGTGAATGACCTTGCTTTTAAGAGAAAGCTGTAGAGTTCCACATTCCATGGTGGTGGCATCCTAGAGATTTCATTCACCAGAATCAAGTTCAGAGTTCCCATTGATCTAGCCACTCAACACTCTATAGCTGAGAGTTAGGAAATCCTGGTGACTGCCCCAGCCAACAGCAGGCCTTGGCACCATCCACATCATGCTAGTTTTAGACACATGCAAAGTGCAAGAGTTCTGAGGTTAAGAAACTTGTACCTATGTCTGGAAGGCCAGACCATGTGTCCCTGGGAGTGCAGCATGTGAAGCTTTGAGAAGCCTGAAGTGCTGTGGAAACCCCAACAATTTGGAAAATCCAGGATCATGGATCAGCTAAGGAAAGCTTCCAGGAGGGCGCAAAGCAGACCTAACAGAGAAGCTGTGGCAGCTGCAACTATCAAAATGCCATACAAGCAGAGCCACATAAGGCCCTCAGAGATCATAATTTATTACAGGTTGCTTTGGATATTCCATGTGGAATTAGAGACTTAAAAAACCCAATATTTGTAGTACAGGGTCTGCAGGGTCTTACTTTGTAGATGGGACTCATAGTGATTCTCCTGTTTTCAGCCTTCCAAGCACTGGGATTACAGGCAGGGCCATCATGTCCAGTCTCAATTGCTATCTCAGCCCATCTTAGGGGTGGGACTGACACAGCAAGCTAGGGGTTGAATCTCTGGGCCCTGCACTCTGCCTAAGCAGGGACTTTAGTCTGCTGAACCATCTGGCTGGCCACAAACTTTATAATATAATTAGTAAGCTTGATTCTTACCAAGTTATGAGTAATTTTCATGTAAGCAAATGTAATATAGTATAATATGAGATAGTAATATATATGTACAGTGATAGGGAGAATCACTGCTAGAGAAAGACAAGGACAAGAAAGTTAAGCTTTTTGTCATTGAACTGGCACTATATGTACAATCATTAATGCATGTGGCTGATAAGTTAGGCAGAGAGTTAGTTAGCTGTACAGGCAGAGAGGTGACAGGTACATGCATGTGATAACAATCAAACATTTATTTCTTTAGCTCTGCCTGAGAGCAAGTGACTTCCCAGATGAAATTTCATATAACTTTTGTAGGTTAGCTAATAACCTCCTACCAATGTTACTTCCTATGCTTTTGTAATTGGACTGATTTTTGTATTTGGGAGCCTGCAGTACAATAATATTAAGGGAAGCTACACAAAGTACTCTGTACATTTTGCAAAACTCCCATAAATTTAAAATTATTAAAATTAAATATCAAAACTTAACCCTTTCATGTTCTAATTGTAGCGATACAAATCATAAAATTACTAATTTACATGTTGTAGGGAAATATGCATTTTTTCTTTGTACAGTTTAGTATAACACTGAATTGTGTCTTTAAGTTTTACATTTAAAATGTTTTTGATAAATTTGTTGCTATGCAATATGTAATAAATATAGATTTTTGTCATGTTCCTGAGCATGAGATACACGCTTTTCCATATTTATTTTATTTTTTCATGTATTCCTATGCAAAGGTCATTCAACAAAGATAGCATAAACATTTCAGTGTTATTGCAGAAGTGCAAAAAGCACTAGCTAAATATAAATTGATCTTCTCAATACATCAGTTTGGGACATTAAAAATGAAATGTAAATAAATTGTATTTCACAGTTCTCTTCGTTGGCTGGAAATGTGTCAGAACTTTTTTTTTTTTTTTTTTCATTTTTTGTGCTTCCAATTCTATGAAAAGAGCCCCTGTACAAACTTCACTTAATTTAAAAATTTATTGTTTTCACATAAGCAGAAAAGTTTGCAGCTTTCACATCCCCAAGTGTTTTGTGAGGTGGTCTAGCAGGAAGAAATTGCATTTCAATATGTGGCTTTCAGGTGTACATTGCAGTGATTTTATTGCATACTGTGTTGTTTTTAACGAGTTAGTCTTCATGTAGCTACATTAAATTGTCTTTGAAAAGTTTGAAACACTTTGTTTTTTTCAAGCAGTGATAATTTTTACAATTTACAAAATACATTCTGAAAAATATCAGGCAAAGGTATGTGACTTTTCAAATAACCAGATCATAGTAGAAAAACGAATCTTATACTAGGGCTCAGAATTCAGAAATTTCAGTTGGACTTTCAAGGCTTTATTTCTTAAATTGCCCTTTACTGTTTTTTGTAATAGTAGCTATTAGTGGTACTTACATAATTTTAGATATCATTTGTTTGTATCTTAATGATCATATTTAGTCATAGTATAAATCAGTAGTAAATTAGTTTTACAAAATTTCTACTGAAAAACAGCTATCCCCAAAGCTGAAATTGTCACCTAACCCAACATTCAATTTTCTACTCTCTGTGATACTTATTTAAGGTTCTTATGGCTTGTATCTAATTGTTCACCAAAAGCCTCATGCAGTCAAGGGGTGAGGACTTCTAGAGCTTGAGATTAATTCATGATCAAAACTAGAATTATGGATCTTAGTACTGCTGGGGTTATGGGTGTGGTGCTGCACACAGCCTGGGGCAGAGAGCCCGAATGCCACTTGGGGGAGACAGACTTTGTCTTTGTTCCATTGTTGCTGCTACTCCTCCATTTTTCTCTCTGTCCCTTGCTGCCACCAAGAAAGGCTGCTGCCCTCTGCCATGTTCCAGGCAGCCTCAGAGCCTGCCCAGTATGGGCTGAAACCTCCAGTAACTGAGAGCTAAAGAAAAGAAATCTTTCCTTCCCTCACTGTGGGTGTTGGGTATTTGTCCCAGAGAGAAGAGTAGCTGAGACAAAAATTAATATATATATATATATATATATATATATATATATATATATATATTCTCAACTAATAAAACTATCTGCTTGTTTCAAGCTTCAGGATTATATATTGTTTCTTAGTGAGCAAAGTATATGTCTATTTAAATCTGTCAAAGCCCTGAAATATCCAGTACCTATCCATAGAGCTTCCTCTCTCACAAAACCTAGTTGAACCTTAATAGTTATTATTATTACACTAAAAATATTGTGTGCGGCTGAGTAATCAATTATTATTATTACCACTATTGAATCTTTTGGAATCTGATTATTTTCCCAAGTTAATTATTTCCCTAAAGCGTGGCAAAGGAGGGCTGCTTACTGTTCTGTAGGTTTCATTTATTCAGTGCTAAACAGGTAACCAATTGCCTAAATCCCCTGCTGATCCATTCAACCTCAGGACTTATTTTATCCAATCAATCAAGCTGAGGGAAGCTCACCTGGGATCTTCCATCCTACTCAAGACTGGAACACAGTTGTCATCTCTTTCACTTGAAATCTGTGCAAATTTGTTCTGTGACCTTCCGTTTTCTATCTTTTCTTTTTGTATCCTTTTAAAATCATTTTCTTGACCTCACCCTACTTGAGACTGGAATATGGCTCAAGCTGGCGGTGACAATTGAGGTGAATGATCAACTTCCTTGTCCTGAGAGCCTCCCAGGGAAATTGTAAAGCGTCCGTCTGGGTCATCTGGGTAGACCTCAAAGTCCTACCTTTGGTGACTGTGTATGTCTCTGGGCCCTCAGTATCTGGCAGTGCCGCCTTTGCTGTGTTTCTTGATTGCCAGAGCTAAGCAGACTTTGTGTCATGCCCTCTTTGTGTGATGGTTCCCCTTGGGAGCCAGGGCCCACAGGCTGACCCCTCTAAAGCAGGAGAAAGTTAAGCCTCTGCTTTTTTTTATTTTTTTTTATTTTTTATTGTTTAAATTTAACAATGGTTATATTACATATTTTCATCATCAGATCAG